>JAOTOM010003168.1:0-138878 GCA_034440615.1 Ashinkailepas kermadecensis
TAGTAGTACAATCGGATTGTTTTGAAATATGCAAAACGTGCATTTAGTGTTGGAGGGGGTAGTCCTACTGTCGAAGGATTAACTCGTTTTGTCCCGTGGGTTTTGTGTAGATTTTAACAGGGTTGATGGGGAGCTAGCCGTGCAATATTTAGGGGTCCTCAGGCCGGTAGCTGTTTTTGTTCTACCAAACATTTTTTTGAGCTCCTGATATATACGTACTGATGCTAAGTAATGCATTGGGTGTACCTGTTTGCCTCGATGTCTTCATTAGTTCCTGCATTTGTCATCTACTTGGGCACACATGTACATGCACTGTGCTCTCATGAAATCGAGTATCACTAGTAAGTGAAACTCCTGTTAATGGCCATGTATGTCGTGTATCACAATTAAGTGAAACTCCTGTTGATAGCCGGGTAAGTCGTGTATCACTAGTAAATGAAACTCCTCGTAATAGCCATGTAAGTCGTGCATCACTATTAAGTGAAACTCCTGTTGATAGCCATGCAAGTCGTGGATCACTAGTAAATGAAGCTCTTGTTCATCGCTATGTAATTCGTTTATCGTAAGTGAAAGTTTTGTTGATAGCCACGCAACGTACGAAGCTTGAAATTATTTTATGTGCTCCATCCTTCCTTTGTAAATGTCCTAACTAGTGCATTAGTAATTAGCAGCATAATGACATGCAAATAAAAACAAATCATCAGGACTGCACAAAGAAGGCTTTGCGTGTAAAAGAAAGCATACGACCTTCAATATACCAGGAGGTGCTGAGTTGACATTAAAAGTAACGTTAAGGATTATACTTTATTACCCAACGTTTCGGCCAGGGGCCATCGTCAGGAGTGATATAAAAATGTCAAGTTTAACAATTGAAAAAAAGCACGCCAGCAAAAAAACGTGCAAAGACACGTGGAATGCGGGAAAGCCTCCTCAGTGGTGCAGACACTTAAAGAAACTCCAAACCAGAAACAAACTATGCCAAGATAGAATCCTCTGAGGAAGCCCGAGCCGATGGTCCATATACATATCGATACATACACTCACGCACATATATAGACATAGATCCAATATAACGCGTAATACATAAAATATAATTGTATGTTTATGTAATTTAAGTGATATACCAAGACGTCGTTTGCGTGTTTAGTTGCGACCGTAGATTACGTATGTGTAGAGATTCGAGGACCTTTAGATCAGCGTTGTCCCTGGCTGTTGCTAGAATTTCTACTTTGAAGTTTGTGTTAGTGTCGCTGTGTTCCATGTTATAATGTTTGTCGATCATGTGTTCGCCTAAAGGTGTGTATGCTCTCCGAAGTCTGGCATCTCCCAAGTGCTCATTGTACCTATCCCTGATACTACGTTTGGTTTCACCGACATAAAATATTCCAAGACTGTCTTAAAATATTCCAAGACTGTCTTGGAATATTTTATGTCGTGTAATTTCAACTGTCTTGGAATATTTTATGTCGGTGAAACCAAACGTAGTATCAGGGATAGGTACAATGAGCACTTGGGAGATGCCAGACTTCGGAGAGCATACACACCTTTAGGCGAACACATGATCGACAAACATTATAACATGGAACACAGCGACACTAACACAAACTTCAAAGTAGAAATTCTAGCAACAGCCAGGGACAACGCTGATCTAAAGGTCCTCGAATCTCTACACATACGTAATCTACGGCCGCAACTAAACACGCAAACGACGTCTTGGTATATCACTTAAATTACATAAACATAAATTATATTTTATGTATTACGCGTTATATTGGATCTATGTCTATATATGTGCGTGAGTGTATGTATCGATATGTATATGGACCATCGGCTCGGGCTTCCTCAGAGGATTCTATCTTGGCATAGTTTGTTTCTGGTTTGGAGTTTCTTTAAGTGTCTGCACCATTGAGGAGGCTTTCCCGCATTCCACGTGTCTTTTGCACGCTTTTTTTGCTGGCGTGCTTTTTTTCAATTGTTAAACTTGACATTTTTATATCACTCCTGACGATGGCCCCTGGCCGAAACGTTGAGTAATAAAGTATAATCCTTAACGTTACTTTTAATGTCAACTCAGCACCTCCTGGTATATTGAAGGTCGTATGCTTTCTTTACACGCAATGTCTAAAACCCAGGAGCATCTAAGAGCCATTCTTCGTTGTATTAAACAAAGAAGGCTTCTTGCAGGCGAGGAGTTGTCCGCACACAATGATCTGCTTCACTTACAGATTGAAGTAATTCCGTAGTCAACCAGAAAATACCAGGAGCTCTGGCGCAGTAATGGCCATGTACTATCCTTCACCCAAATCCATTACCGTGGTGCCAATCATGGTGGTTGTGTCGTGACCAACATGGGGGCGGGCCGACAGCATTAAAGCTGTGTCTTCCGGTCGCAAACGACCGAAATGTTCCGAGTGGCAATTGTCGCTTCCTCTGGTTTTTGTTTATCGTGTCTGATTGATTTGGCGGTGACCTTTCGCCGCCAGTTCTGGCGCTTGCGCTCGTGCTGTCCACCACTTCCGACATTAGCCCTGGGAATACCATAGGAACGTGGAGGCGCCCTGGGAGCGGAAATGCGCCGACGTAGGACAGCGCCGCCACTTCCTGAGCGGCGGAAACATTTCAATCCCTTGGCGTTATTAGATTTGGATTAAAAAAACCGCAACGTCTCCACCGTCGGATGTTTGTCTTTGTGGCCGTCTCGAGGAGGTGGTGGAACGCCTTCGTTCTCATAGGATTACTCCTGGCTGTAGCGAGTGGCGGCGGCAGGCAATTCCCACAGCATTATCGTCTAAATGCAGCCATAACTTTGGAGGCGGGCCTCGGTTCGCATGAACGCACTGTATCCTTGTATGTACCAGGCTGGCACATGCAGCACGATATCGTCGATCCGTGGTAGCTACCAGGCTGACACCTATACCACGATATCGTCGATCCGTGGTAGCTACCAGGCTGACACCTGTACCACGATATCGTCGATCCGTGGTAGCTCCATTAACGTGCGTCTCAAAATATACATATGGTTTTAATTCAATTATATTATCAGTACCTATCGCTTTCACAATGCAAAAGCTTTGTGCGACACTAACTAGGTTTCGTTTGGGATTGTTTATCGTTGTTGTGAACTATCTTATCTCAAGATAGCTGACTCTGGACCCTGTCTGAACTGAGATTTGGGTCGTAGGAAGAAACATTTTATGAACAGCCTAGTCGCAGTAAATTTTATGAAGAGGTTTCAATAAGCCATATTTATATTCAATGCCAAAATTCATTTTTTTTCTGCCAAGGACAAACGGGGGAGGAAGACAGAAATTATGTGGATAGTTCATGGGCGCCTTTCATGCCTTATGCACTTTACATATAACGTGGGAAAGTTGTCATCAAGACGTTTCCACCGACATAGTACCCTAAGTCAACTCTAGAATGAATGAATGAATGAATGCATGAATGAATTAATCAATAAATCAAGTGCGGCTGAATGAGAGCCACAGAGGTCATCTGAATTAAGCCTATGAAGGGAAGATGCCATGAGAGGAGAAAACAGAGCCTGAAACCGCCAAAATCAATATTATCTCCTGAGTCCTCAAGGAACTATCTACCCCCATTGTGCTACCATGCCCGATGTCTTCAGCATCGAATGCTCGAAGGTCGGTTCTGAATCCACCGCTAGATATACCTGTTTTTAGCATAGTTCCTCATGTATAAGCATAATCTATGTCACCTACTAGCATCAATCCCAAATGCACCCAAATGTCTATCCACTTACTGCACTCCTTTTAATTCAATAATACGATTGAAGGACCAAATCTATTTATCCGCCCAGATCTAGAGAAACTATCGACCCCACTGCATTGCCATGGCCAGCTTCATCAGAAACCCATACCCGAAGGAAGGCACCAATAGAGGTGCGCAAATGGTCAAATTTGTCTCCTACATGGATATCAGGTGTTCAAGCTGTCTCACTTGCAACGTCTGACCTTCACCAGTAATTTATATGATACGCATGGTGCCCCGCGGCTTGAAGCATTTCTTCCAGTGTCGCTATTTCACTGTGTACACGCTGCCTACAGGTCTGTCTCGGAGGACAAGACTGTCCAAAGCGGAAGTCTCACGAGACAGTCATGTAGGCAGTCGTGGACCAGAATGACAGTCGTGTAGGCAGTTGTGGTCTAGTGGACCAGAATGCCAGTCGTGTAGGCAGTTGTGGCCTAGTGGACTATAATAACAGTCGTGTAGGCAGTTGTGGTCTAGTGGACTAGAATGACAGTCGTGTAGGCAGTTGTTGTCTAGTGGACTAGAATGCCAGTCGTGTAGGCAGTTGTGATCTAGTGGACTAGAATGACAGTCGTGTAGGCAGTTGTGGTCTAGTGGACTAGAATGACAGTCGTGTAGGCAGTTGTGGTCTAGTGGACTAGAATGACAGTCGTGTAGGCAGTTGTGGTCTAGTGGACTAGAATGACAGTAGTGTAGGCAGTTGTGGTCTAGTGGACTAGAATGACAGTCGTGTAGGCAGTTGTGGTCTAGTGGACTAGAATGACAGTCGTGTAGGCAGTCGTGGACTAGTGGACTAGAATGACAGTCGTGTAGGCAGTTGTGGTCTAGTGGACTAGAATGACAGTCGTGTAGGCAGTTGTGGTCTAGTGGACTAGAATGACAGTCGTGTAGGCAATTGTGGTCTAGTGGACTAGAATGACAGTCGTGTAGGCAGTAGTGGTCTAGTGGACTAGAATGACAGTCGTGTAGGCAGTCGTGGACTAGTGGACTAGAATGACAGTCGTGTAGGCAGTTGTGGTCTAGTGGACTAGAATGACAGTCGTGTAGGCAGTTGTGGTCTAGTGGACTAGAATGACAGTCGTGTAGGCAGTTGTGGTCTAGTGGACTAGAATGACAGTCGTGTAGACAGTGGTGGTCTAGTGGACTATAATGACAGTCGTGTAGGCAGTTGTGGTCTAGTGGACTAGAATGACAGTCGTGTAAGCAGTTGTGGTCTAGTGGACTAGAATGACAGTCGTGTAAGCAGTTGTGGTCTAGTGGACTAGAATGACAGTCGTGTAGGCAGTCGTGGACTAGTGGACTAGAATGACAGTTGTGTAGGCAGTTGTGATCTTGTGGACTAGAATGCCAGTCGTGTATGCAGTCGTGGACTAGTGGACTAGAATGACAGTCGTGCAGGCAGTTGTGGTCTAGAATGTGCGGCGGGGGCTAAGGGGCTCAAGCGAAAGAAGAAAATCAGACTGGAGCTATTCAAATAAATGATGCATGTAACTGGCACTAAGTGATGCATGTACCTGACAATACATGATACATGTACCTGAAAATACATGATGCATGTACCTGGCAATACATGATGCATGTACCTGGCAATACATGATGCATGTACCTGACAATACATGATGCATGTACCTGGCAATACATGATGCATGTACCTGACAATACATGATGCATGTACCTGGCAATACATGATGCATGTACCTGGAAATACATGATGCATGTACCTGGAAATACATGATGCATGTACCTGGAAATACATGATGCATGTACCTGGAAATACATGATGCATGTACCTGGCAATACATGATGCATGTACCTGACAATACATGATGCATTTACCTGACAATACATGATGCATGTACCTGGCAATACATGATGCATGTACCTGGCAATACATGATGCATGTACCTGACAATACATGATGCATGTACCTGACAATACATGATGCATGTACCTGGCAATACATGATGCATGTACCTGGAAATACATGATGCATGTACCTGACAATACATGATGCATGTACCTGACAATACATGATGCATGTACCTGGCAATACATGATGCATGTACCTGGCAATACATGATGCATGTACCTGACAATACATGATGCATGTACCTGACAATACATGATGCATGTACCTGACAATACATGATGCATGTACCTGACAATGCATGATGCATGTACCTGACAATACATGATGCATGTACCTGACAATACATGATGCATGTACCTGGCAATACATGATGCAGGTACATACCTGGCTTTAATTTGTGTAAATGATGCATGCACCTGTGTACCTGACATGTACACGTGACATATTACACAAATTATAGAGCAATGCTACAGATGTTGTAACTTGTACTTATTGGTGTTTCCGGAGGTAGTTGTATATTGTATCGCTCGAACGAGCGACCAGTCTGTCTCATGAGGTTACACTGCTTCTGTCGCTTACAATGTAGGTCAGTAGGCAGCTACATCCACCTCTGCGTACAGAATCCACTGCTATGCACATCTGCTACCATCATAGTTCCCCATTAATTGCAATGATCTATGACACATACTAGCATTTTTCCAACCCAATCTACCCCCAATTTCTATCACCCTACTGCCCAGCTTATCATTTATAAATAAGATTATTGGATCTAGGGAATGCATTCACCCGATCATAAAACACCTTCAATAAGGGACTCTGCACTACCTGACCAGGTAGTATATTCCATTGATAAACCACCCTTTCATTGAAAACCAGTTGACGCTTAGCTGTTCTACACCTTAATCTTCCAACCTGAATTGATGACCTTATGTGATTCCCTAAATAGAAGAGTATCGTTCAGATATAAATACCTTTTTTAACCCTTTTGCGATACTAAGCCTCTCAATCATACCATCCCACCATCTCCTATGCTTGAGTGAGTGCCTATACGCCATACGCCTTCTCTTACATTCTACATTGCCTAGTCTACTCATAAGCCAATGAGCTTCGCACTGCAATCTTTCTGGCCTACTTATATCCCTTTCTAGCCTACCTATATCCCTTTCTAATCAAGGGTTCCAATCCTGTACGATGCACTCAATATTCCAAGTGGGGTTACACGCAGGCAAAACACATTTTTTCATATTTTCCTTACATTTATGCTTAGCATTCCTATGAGTAATTCCTAACATTCGAATTGTGCTGTTTCTTGTTGAGTTACATAGGTGTTTCTTATTTAAGGTCCCTTGAAACTAGCACGCCCGAATATTTCCCCTCTACGTTGGCATTGTACAACAAAGCGTCCCACGTCCAGACCCCAGATGTACATCCTTATCACAGTCGAAATAAACCTGTCCTTGGTCAGCCCATGCTTTAGATCGTCTAGATCTAACTGAATATTAATAGATTCATCACTATTGTTAACAGATCCTGCTAATTTGACGTAGGAAAATTTAAGCACCCTATTTATGCCTTAGTATTGTTCACACAAATCATAAATAGAAGTGATCTAGTGCATACATGCACTGATCTACGGTCAGTGTATTGCAAACTATGGATGGCAGATAAATCAAGTTATTAATCGCTTCATATTAACAGCCCGCTTCATTTTCAGCGCACAAATAGCCCGAGACACAAAATTGCCGAGAAAAACGTTCAAGCAATGACACGTACGTGGAAGCCTAGAGTAGGAGGAGAAGCTTAGAGCAGGGAGGGGATGACGGTGGGAAGCCTAGAGTCGGGAGGGTAAGGGGCATGTACCATGCTTTTCTTTGGTGACATCAGATATTAGGGACATGGCGTTATATCAGAGTGATGCCTTTGGACAGCTGTCTTGGTTCCACATTCCTAGTTTTATATGCGCCTCCTAGCACCTTGTTTTCAACAGTATAGCATTAGTGTGAGAAACACTCCATGATTCAACAGATACTGTAAGTGTACATGGAAACACTCATCACAATTAGCATGAGAACGGGCATAATTCGTTCCAGTTCTATTGAAACATTTGCTCTGGGTCCGTGTCGGTCGGCCTTGGTTTCACCAAGCGATCCCGCCGATCCCCACCTTCGCCTCGCCGACCGGCGGAGTGGCCTCGATCCGGTCAGGAGAGCCCCGAGGCTATCCTCCGCTCCAGTCCGTTCTCACGGCTGCCGAGTCAACGCCAGCGCCGCGGGCGCCCCTGGCGGCCTGCGTGCGAGACACACGAATCTCCGGAAGCGGCGGCGGCCGGCGCGGTGCCGGCCCCGGGCGACGCGTAATGTGCCCTAATGTATAGCCCCGGTGGGATCTCAGTCGCCAGCTGCCCGGACGGCAGAAAAACCGCCGCCCAGTACGGCTTCCGTCTGGCGACTACTGTGCTCGATTTGGCCGCGATTAGTTTGTCGTGGAATGAGTGGTCGGGTAGTCAGGAAATGATCTCGGGAAACATGATGTAGTCAGGAAATGATCTTGAGAAACACTGCACGCTACGTCAGACCAGATGTCGGGGATGGAGCACATGCTTCACGCACAGACGGTCGGGTCTCTGAGAGTTGAGACCATTCTCGCCAGATGCACAACCAGGAAGAATACGACAAACACTCATGCCGTCAGTACTCCTAATAACCAAACCTCCCAACCTTTCTGCCGAGGAAGATGAGATAATTTTTAAGCATGTGAAAAACGTCGGAGAAGCGGTATCTCCAATGTTTATTTTCGTATAGCCCAGAGCAGCATCAAGCCGGGTCGAGTAGTCCGCAGACCATCCGGAAAAACAGCGAGACAACTGAATCTGACAAAGCGAAACCTCCTGACGTCTGCCGGCTGCCGCGAAAATGGTGTAGAGCGACGCTACGCCGTCCGTTACGCAACGTTCCCAGCTTTGTTGGCCGATAATCTGTGGTCCGGATCTGACAGCGCCGCCGTGTTCGCACGCATATCGGCAACAGAATCGCGCCTCATGCACGGCCAGTCGGCGCTGCTCTACATTGGCGCCGCGCGGTACGAGATCGGAGGCGCCTCCTCTCACATGCACTGGCGGCACCTCTGCCGACGCCGGCCGGGCGCATTCTGACACCGTCAGTACCTGTTCTGACGATGGTGACATGTGCTGACGCTGTCGCTGGCTGTTCTGACAGTGGTGACACATTCTGACACCGTCAGTACCTGTTTTGACGATGGTGACATGTGCTGACGCTGGCGGTGACTGTTCTGACAATGGTGACACATTCTGACACCGTCAGTACCTGCTCTGACGATGGTGACACGCTTTGACGCTGGCGGTGACTGTTCTGACAATGGTGACACGCTTTGACGCTGGTGCTGACTGTTGTGCTACTAGCGACACCTCGTCTGACACTGGCGGTGTCTATTCTGACATGGTCTGCACTTCTTGATATCGTCAGCATCCTTTCTGACATTGGTGGCACCTTTTCTCACACGGAATGCACGTATTCTGAAGTGTTGAGGCATCGCGCAATGGACCGAACGTGTCTGCGACAGAGAGTCTGACATGGGAGGAAACAGCGAGTCGGACATGGAAGACAACAGAGAGTCTGACATGGGAGGAAACAGCGAGTCGGACATGGAAGACAACAGCTTGCCAGACAACTAAAGGTTTTATGCATACTCTCAATTTCAGTCAACATCTCAGTCACCCTGTAGTGTGTAGATACATGTTATGTTATTATTGGAGGGTGGTATGTACCAGGTCAAATGTAGCCACGTTTACAACATTCATGAACAGAAAGGTCAAAACGGTGAAACGTGACGCTTACACGTCGAATTTGATAACAGTTCTGTTGCCACATTTGGCATCGAAAGGGCAATTTGATGACAGTTACGCTGCCAAATTTGATCTCGAAACGACGTGATTAGCCGTGTTTACAACTCTAATAAACAGAACGGTGTGAAACCGATGACATGTGTCGCTTGGATGCCAAATTTGATAAGTTTTATCATCAAATTTGGCGTTGAGATTGCGATTTCGTAGAACTGCTAGAACCTTCCATTATCAATATTGGCGTTGTTGCAACGTCATTCGCCGTTTTGATGTCTTCTTGTTGACCAGCGTTGTAGACGTGATTCGTTTTAGCCGTCTGACAGTCTTGACGGAACGTTTTCGTTCGCCGCTATGTGACCGTTGTCGGATACCAACGGGAACTGGGCGCGTTTTGGCCGGAGTCGCCCCTCGGAAGACAAAGTGGCGCCCCTCCGGACATGTCCCCCCCCATAACAACACCTGGATGCGGCCCTGAGTGCGGCGCAGCTCGAGCTGCGGAAGCTGGTCGGGACCCACGTGACTCGCCGTCTGTGCGAGTCACGTGACCGCCTGCGGCAGTGGCCGGCGGCGCCGGACGGCGTGTGAAGGTGGTGGCACGTTCCGCTTTGCTGGGCGCCTCTTCTCAGGCCGGCGGCACATCCGGTGTGTCCGACAGGAAGCCTCACATTAGAAGCCCGGCCGAAGCCTGGGAACGGCCACGTTCTAATCGGCCAAATTACACAATTGCCCGAAAAATGGAAAGATTTGTCGAGGGACCGACCACAAAGAGTTACAAACAAGATGTGAAATCTGTGAGGGATGGTGGGCGGTGTCGCACACGAGAGGAAAACTATCGCATCTGGGCGGGTGATGCGATCAGTTTCCTCTCGATGTGAGATGAAATCGGTGTGCCTCACCGTGCACGGCGCCGTTGTCCATTATCAATCAACTATGCTGCATACCTTGGATTTTCACTGGATAAGACACACAGCTAACCGGGCCGACTTAGCGATTCGCCGACATCCTGACGACCGGCCAAAACCTGTCTGATTTGAACCGAGGAAATCGGAGGAATTGCTGAGCGTTTGTAGAACATAGCTTCACCCTAATCTTGGCCGCCAACAAGGAAACTGGCCTGGAACGCTATTGATATCGGCAACACCTGAGAGTGATATAATCTATAACCCCGGCAACACCTGAGAGTGATACAATCTATAACCCCGGCAACATCTGAGAGTGATACAATCTATAACCCCGGCAACATCTGAGAGTGATATAATCCCGCTCGGAGCACCAACATGTCTTGAGCACGACTTACCGAAGCAAAAGCTGACGTGAAGGAGAAGCGTGCAGGTAGAGAGGGAAGCTGCTCCCATCAGTTTCCATTTGCCAAAGAGCTCCTGGGACAGACTGACGGGCAGCAGGCCCCACCGACACAGCACTGACTACACCTAGCACCCAGTTAACTGGCAACACCCAGCTTATAATCAATAGCAGCAGCAGTCAGGCAGTGAGGGTCGCAGGTAGCAGCAGCGATAAACATCAAATACCTCAAATACCTGAAACGTGGAGAACAGAAACTAGACATGACCAGCATCAGACAAGAGGCATACAAAATCTAGACAATCAGTGTCAGACAACAGGCACCAGAAAACCTAGACAACCAGTGTCAGACAACAGGCACCAGAAAACCTAGACAACCAGTGCCAGACAACAGGCACGAGAAAATGAGTGAGAAGTGATGAAGAAAAATGGGAGCAGGAATAATGCGGGGAAGAGTAAGGCAGCAGACGGAGACGGCAGACGCCAAGAGTAGCTGCATGCCATTCCGAAGATGCAATCGCACATTATCCACAAAATACTGACGATTGCATCCACATGTTGCTGTGGTCGTGCTCTCGTGCGACAATTACCACCTGTGGTCGTGCTCTCGTGCGACAATTACCACCTGTGGTCGTGCTCTCGTGCGACAATTACCACCTGTGGTCGTGCTCTCGTGCGACAATTACCACCCGTGGTCGTGCTCTCGTGCGACAATTACCACCCGTGGTCGTGCTCTCGTGCGACAATTATCACCTGTGGTCGTGCTCTCGTGCGACAATTACCACCTGTGGTCGTGCTCTCGTGCGACAATTACCACCGGTGGTCGTGCTATCGTGCGACAATTACCACCCGTGGTCGTGCTCTCGTGCGACAAGTACCACCTGTGGTCGTGCTCTCATGCGACAATTACCACCTGTGGTCGTTCTCTCGTGGGACAATTACCACCTGTGGTCGTGCTCTCGTGCGACAATTACCACCTGTGGTCGTGCTCTCGTGCGACAATTACAACCTGCCAAAAAGTACGTTCACGATTTATATCAAATATAAAATTGGACATCGAAACATCAGAAGAAGAAACTACCTGTAGTAGCAATCAATTTTGTGTGTCATATTGTGACACACAAGATTGTGCAATCACAAAAAGTGCATTCACAAAAAGTAATTTGCACGCGCACCGACTGTTCACCCCGCGACTGAAATATGGTTGAACACCTTTGTATTCCACGAACCTCAACTAATCTGTGTTTGTAGGTCTGTAGACAATTCGTACCGAGTCTGTGGTCTGTGGTTTGCGGCGTGTCTGTCCAGATATCGAATCTGTTGATCACACATTCGATACGGGCAGACGCGCCACAGACTACAGAGTCAGTACGGACAGACACGTCGCAGGCTACATACTCGGTACGGACAGTCCACAGTCCACATACCACATACTCGGTACGGACAGTCTACAGTCCACATACCACATACTCGGTACGGACAGTCCACAGTCCACATACCACATACTTGGTACGGACAGTCCACAGTCCACATACCACATACTTGGTACGGACAGTCCACAGTCCACATACCACATACCCGGTACGGACAGTCCACAGTCCACATACCACATACTCGGTACGGACAGTCTACAGTCCACATACCACATACTCGGTACGGACAGTCTACAGTCCACATACCACATACTCGGTACGGACAGTCTACAGTCCACATACCACATACTTGGTACGGACAGTCTACAGTCCACATACCACATACTCGGTACGGACAGTCTACAGTCCACATACCACATACTCGGTACGGACAGTCTACAGTCCACATACCACATACTCGGTACGGACAGTCTACAGTCTACAGTCCACATACAACATACTCGGTACGGACAGTCCACAGTCCACATACCACATACTCGGTACGGACAGTCTACAGTCCACATACCACATACTCGGTACGGACAGTCTACAGTCTACAGTCCACATACCACATACTCGGTACGGACAGTCCACAGTCCACATACCACATACTCGGTACGGACAGTCTACAGTCGACATACCACAGACTCGGTACGGACAATGCACTTACGACATTCTCGATACGGACAGTCTACAGTCCACATACCACAGACTCGGTATGGACAGTCTAAAGTCGACATACCACAGACTCGGTATGGGCAGACAGTCGACATACCACAGACTCGGTATGGACAATCCACATACCACATACTCGGTACGGACAGTCTACAGTCGACATACCACAGACTCGGTGTGGACAAAAAGTCGACATACCACAGACTCGGTTCGGACAGTCCACAGACCACGGACTCGTGGTCGGACAGTCCACAGACCACGGACTCGTGGTCGGACAGTCCACAGACCACGGACTCGTGGTCGGACAGTCCACAGACCACGGACTCGTGGTCGGACAGTCCACAGACCACGGACTCGTGGTCGGACAGTCCACAGACCACGGACTCGTGGTCGGACAGTCCACAGACCACGGACTCGTGGTCGGCGCATGGGACGCCATTACCGGCCACAACATTCTCACCACAGAATCACGGTGAGCTGGGGTTCAGCAGCCAGCCTGGGAAGTTTCCTGTAATCTGTCGGGGCGAACAACGGCGGAAGGCCAAGTCTGGACAGGTGGGACCGGCTGGTAACGGGGCGGCTCTGAGCATCGCAGCCTCATGCCACTATCAACTGTGGCCTTCCCTCCACTGTGGCCTGTCGACTGTGGCACTCCCTACACTGTGGCCTCTCGACTGTGGTCCTCCCTCCACTGTGGCCTGTCGACTGTGGCCCTCCCTCCACTGTGGCCTCTCGACTGTGGCCCTCCCTCCACTGTGGCCTGTCGACTGTGGCACTCCCTACACTGTGGGCTCTCGACTGTGGCCCTCCCTCCACTGTGGCCAGTCGACTGTGGCCCTCTCTCGACTGCGCCCCCCCCTCCACTGTGGGCTGCCGACTGTGGCCTTCTCTCGACTGTGGCCTGCCGACTGTGATCCTCCCTCGACTGTGGCCTGTCGACTGTGGCCCTCCCTACACTGTAGCCTGCCGACTGTGGCCCTCCCTCCACTGTGGCCTGTCGACTGTGGCCCTCACTCCACTGTGGCCTGCCGACTGTGGCCCTCCCTCCACTGTGCCTGTCGACTGTGGCCCTCCACTCCACTGTGGCCCTCCCTCCATTGTGGCCTGTCGACTGTGGCCCTCCCTCCACTGTGGCCTGTCGACTGTGGCCCTCCTCCACTGTGGCCTGTCGACTGTGGCCTCCCCTCATTGGCCTGTCGACTGTGGCCCTCCCTCCACTGTGGCCTGTCGACTGTGGCCCTCCCTCCACTGTGGCCTGTCGACTGTGGCCCTCCCTCCACTGTGGCCTGTCGACTGTGGCCCTCCCTCCACTGTAGCCTGTCGACTGTGGCCCTCCCTCCACTGTGGCCTGTCGACTGTGGCCCTCCCTCCACTGTGGCCTGTCGACTGTGGCCCTCCCTCCATTGTGGCCTGTCGACTGTGGCCCTCCCTCCATTGTGGCCTGTCGACTGTGGCCCTCCCTCCACTGTGGCCTGTCGACTGTGGCCCTCCCTCCACTGTGGCCTGTCGACTGTGGCCCTCCCTCCACTGTGGCCTGTCGACTGTGGCCCTCCCTCCACTGTGGCCTGTCGACTGTAGCCTGTCCGGTGGACTCGGAGTACAATTCGATGCATGGTTCGAATATTTACGTCGCACTCTGTGTGGCTCTGGAATCTTACCGCAAAGCTGAGATGACAGGGAGCGTGCTCAACACTTTACATAGCTCGTGGCGACGAGCAGACGAACAAGTGGAGCCTAACTGTGGGATCAAATATCCTGTTCGTCCTTCGATGTCTTTCGATCCTTAACCTGCAAGCATTGCTGTGCAGATCACTATCTCGGGGCACTGCAACTGCGACTGCAAGACCACGAGAAAAAACAACAGCAGCGAAGCCAGCCACGTATCTGAAATCAGATACCTGGTGCATTCTCCGACAAATCGACTGGTGCCTGACACCCTTATCTCTTTTTTAGTGACGAAAATGGCTACATAGGGTTATTGCCGGCTCCGAATTCATCGGTGACAACTTAACAGTGATCTGATCGACGGTTTACGTCATTTCCTCGGACATTTCTGAGAGGTCATCTTGCATCGCTGTACTTGACGACTCATAACTTTGTGACCAAACATGTTTACTACATGAATCTAATATTTTTTATCGTAAAATGTTCCAGACATTTTTCAAAAATAGAAACTCGCGATCTAGGTTGCGTGGCCTGTTGTTTGATAGGTCTATTACGCAATGCCATGAAACCTGTCAATTTCGTTGGGAGTATTCGCTATATTGGTATTTGAGAGTATGCGAAATTCTTTCGCATAGCTTGTGTCCTTATTTAAGTATGCATGTATACGCATACCGGCAACTGCTGAGTCTGCCAGCGTAGACCAGGCCTGCTCTTCTCAGCAAGTCAATGTGCATCGGCCTGCCGGCACAGTCTACCTCCGACAGATCAGGCGGCGAACGCAGTTCGATGTGGGGTCGAAGGCTCTGGTGCTTATTTTCGAAGCCAATAACGTGAATCATTTGTGGGTGTCGCCAGATATTTTTGATACATGGGACGAGGGGGATGAGAAGATTTTAGGATTATATTTTCATCAATTACTAGATAAGATGAATGTCGGTTGCTTTTCGATTTCTGCAGCATCACTAGCAAGCAACAATCTACAACAACAAAATATCTTTACTCAGGGCACTGAGTAAAGGTAGTGTGTTATCGGATGTATTTACGAATCAAAGTACTTATCGCTGCTATGGATCATACTTCAATTTCATCAACATCAATATCAGGGTCGTACATTTCTCTCAACGCTTGCTTGCTGAAATGAGCCGACTTTTAAAGTTGCTTGGCGAGCAGTGGCGGGTAGTGGACATGTGACATGGAATACCTATGTCTTCTATGACGATATACTAAGGTATGTAATGAATAAACCAGTAAATAAACTTTTGATTTACGAAATACAGGGAAGTGTTCTGCTTTGCACAATTGTTAGGCTTTTGGCTACGTCAAAATAGCAACATTCCACTATAACAGCACCACATCCCGGAGTGTTGAACTTAATTTAGCAGAGCTTCTTTTAGGAATACAATGCATGTAATTGTATACTAAATAAATGTAACAAAAACACATTTGACAAGTTCCTAGCGTTGACATCGGTAACGCAAGTGTCGGCTGAACCACGTTTTGTTGGCCTCAGATGGAAATTAGGCGTTGAAAGGCAGAAAATGTGGAATGTTGACAATATTTATATATTTTAATTGATTTGACAGCACGCGATGTTTATCTGGAAGGTTATACATTGAGTAGGTGGTTTCTATCTCTTGTAATATTTTTTTTTAGGCTTACCCAAGATGGACCCCTATGGCGTTTGTGAATCCTTATACCTTTATGACCTATGATATACATATATATATATATATATATATATATATATATATATAATATATATATATATATATATATATATATATATATATATATATCATTGCGTGTAAAGAAAATATACGACCTTCAATAATATAGATATATATCCTTGAGGTCAGACAAAGAGGTACTATGAGAAATGGTACCTGCCATGCCTTGCCTTTTGCAGGCGAGTCAACTATTTGAAATAATGGCACAGTTTGTGCATTTATTTAGCCTGGTTCTAAAAATGTAGGTCCTGTTCCCTAGCACATGTGGCGTGGATAGTTAGCCAACTATGATGTGAGCCATTGAGATAGACATGGCGGTTGTTATGCTCTTTCAATATCTGGCATGAACCAAGAGTTTGGTGATATGAACTCGACATCTTGCGGTGGAATAAAGTAAAACTAAAGCCATTTACACATCCGCGAGATGTCTGCCACCTAGCCACCTGCGTGATGTTTTAGGTGCCTTCAGCACCTAAAACATCACGCACACTATAACATAAAACTCCACAAACGGAAATGTACACTTGCCTGAGCTTTGCTTGCAAAACACACTCGCTTTAAAGGCGGCGCAAATGACCTTTATGGTCCGGCACGCCAATAAAAATCACTTTCCCCACATATGAACTCGCCTGTTAAACGATCCCATCGGAACCTTCATTTAGTTATCTTCGCTGGGCAAATCAAAGCGAAAGGTTTCCATTTGAATAACAAGCAAACAGAAACATACCGACTTTGGTGACCATCTTGGTGACTTTGGTGACTTTGGTGACTTTGGTGACCATCTTTGGTGACTTTGGTGACCTTTGGTGACCAAACATACCGACTTTGGTGACCATCGAGCAGCGCGTGCGAGCGCATGACTTCACACAACAGGCTGACTGCCGCCGGTGCAGGAGGAGCCTGAGGGTGATGTGCGACGTCCGCTGACGTTCGACGGCCGGGACGGATCTTATCGGTCTGGTGGCGGTGTCGACCGGCCTCGTGCAATTAGTAGCGCTGAGTGGTTGTTAAATGTCCATGTAGTGGCCTGTACATTCGCATTGTTGTAGGCATGGCACCATGTAGATGATACAAATGGCCTAGTTGGCTGTGATAAAACCAAGAAAATAGTCGGCTTGGAAGAAGTCAGAATTTTTAATCGAACATCCCTTGTTTTGGACAAATTTTACATGCAATAAGACATTTTCCAACAATGGGTTTCACTTATGTAACAACATAGGCTCCTGTCGTAGGCACTCAGTGGGTTTGAAGCTATTTCCATCAAACGTTGAAGGGGGCATTTCACCATGGAATTGATGGAAGCGGTAGTTTATCAAGGACGTAGGTGAATGAATAAGACATAGCATTAGGCTAGATTGCCTTTATTGGTGATCTCACGTTTATTTAAGTAAAACAAAATACAACGTGGATTAAAACATGCCAGTCATCCAACCTGTCATTGCAACACATTGCCCAGGCTGCCGCGGGGCATGATCGCAGCAGACCGGCCGGCCCGGACTTCGGTCATAAAACAATTCGTTGCTTCCCACCACTATTTATTACAATTCACTTCAAGCCGATGACGCGGAACAAGACGTTGCTGGACAATTTTCCAAGAAAAAAAACGCTGCCGAAAGCACACAGAGACGTGCATTCATCTGGTGGTGCCGTCCGGCTGTGTGACGTCAGCAGAGCTGCCATATGGCGACGTCATCGGCGCTGCCGGCGCACGGCGCACTGATTGCCATGCATAATTAAGCGCCCGGCTGGCCGTTGGTGATCTTTGGGGATGGTTCAGCGGCAATCGGCGCGCTTTTTGCGGCGAGCGCGGCGCGCTGCGCCAATCACTGTCATCGATCGACGATGACTTACGCCGGCGGCCGTCGGCCGGCTTCATTACGGCGGCGGGCGGCGCGAGAGGCGGCGCGGCCGGCGAGGGTGCGCCGACGCCGGTCATGAAATATTGACGCGCCTGTCGACCGCGGTGTTGTCGCCGCCGGAAGCGGGCGACAAAGCTGGCGCGGCCGGCCGCTGATGCATGACACGTCGCCGCAGCCGATGTGCCATTTGTCAGCCGAGGGGCGCCGTTTGTGTCGCGCCGGCGACCGGTGCAGTGGCCGGTGTCCGGCTGCAGGATGCAGATGCGACACAGGTCGCCAACAATGGCGACCTGTGCGGCGAGCTCGGTCACCGGCGTCGGCCGGCGCCACACATGCCCACTGCGCCGGCGACAGACGCCCGCCGCAGTCTGGCCCATATCCCCGGCCTTATCGTGATGAGATTACACCATTTGTCCTCACGGCCGACACACGCCGAGAAGAAAATCCGGGAAAAAGACGCCGGCCGGCGGGTTTGGCCAGTGGAGCGAGTAGTGAACGGCTCATTGGACGGTACAGTGAGCGCGGTGAAAGACCAGAGCCCCAACGCCAGAGCCCCAACGCCAGAGCCCCAACGCACAGAGTTCATTAATGTAAGCTGGTAATCCCTGTGAAAACATCAGATCAGATGCTGAGATTGAAGAGATACAAAGCCACCTGAGCAGCCATCTCTTTCACTGCGAGGTGCCCTACGCCCGAGAAGCTGTGAGAACAAGCTTCTGGTGAGAGGTGCGTGGCTCTCCCGAACCCTACCAACCTTACTTTTCAGACAGCTCTGCCCTAGGCATGTTGAACAAGGCCCGCTGCTATCTCCCAGATGCCCTGCCAAGGAACAAAATGTGGAGATATCAGGTGTTCGAAGCAGTTTCTTTCCACGGCATGCCATAGTCATAATACGCATTTTAATATGAATCTCTCTCAGTATGGCCTGGTGTCCGAGCCAACCCTACCCCCATATCTAATACAATCTAATACACTTGGTGACACTCTAATACACATCCCTGCTACTATGTATACGTACTGTCGACTAATTACACCTTGTGGTGTAGATACCTCGTGTTGCAAACAGCCGTTACCTATTACGGATTTTGCTCCCAGCATACGAACCACGCATGTTAAGAATTCACGAGGGATGATGACTATCGATTGCTAGACATGCACGAAGTTTAAAGAACACGCCTGTCTGCGTGGGTAAAATGCATACTATCACGATAGTGCTCCGAGCCGGCACGATCACATCGCGTCTTTTTAGAGCTAACTTACGTATAATTTAGCTTAAATATTTCACTGCCGCCTAGTGCAATGTAAGTGATGTATTGTAGCGAAATATCTGAGCACATGCCCGCATTAAGCACTAACTAACAATCCGTGTGCAATAGGTTCGACCGGCCTGCCACGGTGTGTTATTGTGTAGCTCGTACATCGGCCAGCACGACCTTCAGAAACACGATCGAAAGCTGTATCGCACCGTCACTGGCACGTCCGTGCCGGGCTCCGTCCATGTGGATCCTGGCGGGTAAATATGCACGGTTCAATAATAAATGCATCAATTTGAACGCCCACGCTTTGAAAATCAAGTTATGTGGATGCCTGCGTAGCCGAAACATGCCCACAGCTGGGTTGGCTCGGTGGTGCTGATTATTTATTTTATTCGCATCTCATGACGATTTAGACGCACCAGCGTCGCTTTGTGATCTTATTTGGAGGCGAAGTGACCTGTTTTGATGGCCGAAGTTGCCTCGAAAGCAATTTTGATCTAGTGTACGCCCATAGGCCCAATGATTAAGTTTCGGTTTGATTGGGTTCGGGAGGGGAGAGAAGATCAATGATTGATGGGTGACAGGCCACCCCTTAGCGCTTACAAAGTGACACTCGTTTTTCATGCCTCCGGTTTGTCTAAAGTGACATTTGTACCTTGGATGAAGCCAAAGGGCCATGCGCCGTGTCAACGTGCCAACGTGCCAACGTGCCAACGTGCCAACGTGCCAACGTGCCAACGTGCCAACGTTCCAACGTGCCACCGTGCCAACGTGAGCCCTGTGCACAGTGCACATCACCACCGCCATTGCGCTGTATCGCTGCCCTGTGTCGCTGTGCTGTGTCGCTGCACGGTGTCGCTGCACTGTGTCGCTGTTTCACTTGTGTTTTGTGCTCTTGTCGCTGCTGTGTCGTGTGCGCTGTGTCGCTGCACGGTGTCGCTGCACTGTGTCGCTGCACTGTGTCGCTGCACTGTGTCGCTGCACTGTGTCGCTGCGCTGTGTCGCTGCGCTGTGTCGCTGCGCTGTGTCGCTGCGCTGTGTCGCTGCGCTGTGTCGCTGCGCTGTGTCGCTGCGCTGTGTCGCTGCGCTGTGTCGCTGCGTCACGCCACCACCGCTGGATGCACGGCCGACGGCTGGCGTGAGGCGGCTCGGTGCCGACATAATTGTGTTACGCGTCAGTGCGTCGGCGCCCGCCCCAACTGCCTGGCACTCCGTTACGCCGCGACACTCACGGCCGTCGCGTCGGCGGACGTGCTGCAGAGGTGGCGCCGTCACGACACCGGCTCGTCGGCGGCGACGCTCGACAACTCGTCGGTGTCGACGCAAGACCGATGTTCTGGCGGCACGACACACCGAGCGCCCGCGGCAGTGCCGGTGGCCGCACAGATCGATGCGATCGTCGCAAGCCGAGCGCTTGTTGCCGGGAAATGTATGCGAAATTTGCATGGTGAAGCAAGGTTGGCGTGCACTGAAAGGGCCAATGTGATTACCCACTTTGACTCAATTATGACGCGCATTTCTCCTTATTATTGCACAGTACAGAGTGCTTTGATGTGGTGCAGGCTGCCAAATCCGTATCGCCGTCAACGTGAAATGTACCTGAGGTGCAGTCATATGTGCGACACTGGTATGGTGATGGGGTGAGCTATCACCACCTGAGAGCAGTCTATGTGTGACACTGGTATGGTGATGGGGTGAGCTATCACCACCTGAGAGCAGTCTATGTGCGACACTGGTATGGTGATGGGGTGAGTTGTCACCACCTGAGAGCAGTCTATGTGTGACACTGGTATGGTGATGGGGTGAGCTATCACCACCTGAGAGCAATCTATGTGTGACATTGGTATGGTGATGGGGTGAGCTATCACCACCTAAGAGCAGTCTATGTGTGACACTGGTATGGTGATGGGGTGAGCTATCACCACCTGAGAGCAGTCTATGTGTGACACTGGTATGGTGATGGGGTGAGCTATCACCACCTGAGAGCAGTCTATGTGTGACACTGGTATGGTGATGGGGTGAGCTATCACCAACTGAGAACAGTCCATGGCTGTCGTCGTTGGACCACTTCACGGTCTGCTATGTCTGAAATGCCAACACGTCTTACATACTGCCAAAGCGATCTAATTCGCCAAAACCCTGTAAATTAAACGAATAACTCTACTCCGCGGCAACGCCCCCGCTATTTACGAATTATTTAGCTAGCACTATTCCTTTCTGATCAATGGCTTTGGCTTTCATAGGCATATTTATCCAAACTCATTCGGCTCAGCGCTGCTCGCGGCATGACACAGTAGACAGCAGCCGATTTTGGAGGAAACACGCTCTATTTAGTATACAAATTACCAGTGCTCTTTCGGACCTCAGCCTCACCATGCCAGTCACAGCAGCTCGATCGTCCGCTGGGGTTTCCTGGACACACGCTTAACCAATGGTCGAGTACTTGACCTCGGATTGGAATGCTGATCAAGCCAGGTGAAATTATTTCCACTTTCAACGAATACGCTGCCCACAACGGCCACACCACACTGACGTTCACGGAAGGGTCAGCGCACGAGCACAAAATGGGCATCGGCATCAGTGAATCACACTTTTACTTTTTTTCAGGCAAAATTTCAATCTTGGTCGTCCAGGCATTGCTATTCTGGAGGCTATCTTTCTTCCAGAGGCAAACAAAGATCAGCGTGGCAATCTGATCAGGCTCCAAATCTGCCCTTCAGTCAATTGGCAGCACTCATGCCGCCCCCACCCGGTAATAGACTGTGACATCCGACTGCTCCCACCCGACAGTTCCCACCCGACTGCTCCCACCCGACCGCTCCCACCCAACTGCTCCCACCCGACTACTCCCACCCGACTGCTCCCACCCGACCGCTCCCACCCGACTGCTCCCACCCGACTGCTCCCACCCGACTGCTCCCACCCGACCGCTCCCACCCGACTGCTCCCACCCGACTGCTCCCACCCGACTGCTCCCACCCGACTGCTCCCACCCGACTGCTCCCACCCGACCGCTCCCACCCGACTGCTCCCACCCAACTGCTCCCACCCGACTGCTCCCACCCGACTGCTCCCACCCGACTGCTCCCACCCGACTGCTCCCACCCGACTGCTCCCACCCGACTGCTCCCACCCGACTGCTCCCACCCGACCGCTCCCACCCGACTGCTCCCACCCAACTGCTCCCACCCGACTGCTCCCACCCGACCGTTCCCACCCGACTGCTCCCACCCGACTGCTCCCACCCGACTGCTCCCACCCGACTGCTCCCACCCGACTGCTCCCACCCGACTGCTCCCACCCGACTACTCCCAACCGGCTGCTCCCACCCGACTGCTCCCACCCAACTGCTCCCACCCGACTACTCCCACCCGACTGCTCCCACCCGACTGCTCCCACCCGACTGCTCCCACCCGACTGCTCCCACCCGACTGCTCCCACCCGACCGCTCCCGGGTGGGAGCGGTCGGTGCATGTATGCATGCATGTATGCATGCATACAGGCAACACTCAAGCCATACATACAACAAGAGAAAGAGAGAGAGGGGAGAGAGAGAGATAGAGAGAGAGGGACAGATAATTGGTCAGGGTGCCTTCTGATGCTGTGTACTGGTGTGATGCTGTGTACTGGTGTGATACCGTGTATAGGTGTGATGCCGTGTATTGGTGTGATGCCGTGTATTAGTGTGATGCCGTGTATTGGTATGATGCCGTGTATTGGTGTGATGCCGTGTATTGGTGTGATGCTGTGTATTGGTGTGATGCCGTGTATTGATGTGATGCTGTGTATTGGTGTGATGTCGTGTACTGGTGTGATGCCGTGTACTGGTGTGATGCCGTGTATTGGTGTGATGCCGTGTATTGGTGTGATGCCGTGTATTGATGTGATACCGTGTATTGGTGTGATGCCGTGTACTGGTGTGATGCCGTGTATTGGTGTGATGCCGTGTATTGGTGTGATGCCGTGTATTGGTGTGATGCCGTGTATTGATGTGATGCCGTGCATTGATGTGATGCCGTGTATTGATGTGATGCCGTGTATTGGTGTGATGCCGTGTATTGATGTGTTGCCGTGTATTGATGTGATGCCGTGTATTGGTGTGATGCCGTGCACTGGTGTGATGCCGTGTATTGATGTGATGCCGTGTATTGATGTGATGCCGTGTATTGGTGTGATGCCGTGTACTGGTGTGATGCCGTGCATTGGTGTGATGCCGTGTATTGGTGTGATGCCGTGTATTGGTGTGATGCCGTGCACTGGTGTGATGCCGTGTATTGATGTGATGCCGTGTATTGATGTGATGCCGTGTATTGGTGTGATGCCGTGTACTGGTGTGATGCCGTGCATTGGTGTGATGCCGTGTATTGGTGTGATGCCGTGTATTGGTGTGATGCCGTGCACTGGTGTGATGCCGTGTGTTGATGTGATGCCGTGTATTGGTGTGATGCCGTGTATTGGTGTGATGCCGTGTACTGGTGTGATGCCGTGTATTGGTGTGATGCCGTGCACTGGTGTGATGCCGTGTATTGATGTGATGCCGTGTATTGATGTGATGCCGTGTATTGGTGTGATGCCGTGTACTGGTGTGATGCCGTGTATTGGTGTGATGCCGTGTATTGGTGTGATGCCGTGTATTGGTGTGATGCCGTGTATTGGTGTGATGCCGTGTATTGATGTGATGCCGTGTATTGATGTGTTGCCGTGTATTGATGTGATGCCGTGTATTGGTGTGATGCCGTGTATTGGTGTGATGCCGTGTTTGGTGTGTGCGTGTTGGTTTTGGTGTGATGCCGTGTATTGTGTGATGCCGTGTATTGGTGTGATGCCGTGTATTGGTGTGATGCCGTTTGTTGCGGTATTGGTGTGATGCCGTGTATTGGTGTGATGCCGTGTATTGGTGTGATGCCGTGTATTGTGTGATGCCGTGTATTGGTGTGATGCCGTGTATTGGTGTGATGCCGTGTATTGGTGTGATGCCGTGTATTGGTGTGATGCCGTGCACTGGTGTGATGCCGTGTATTGATGTGATGCCGTGTATTGATGTGATGCCGTGTATTGGTGTGATGCCGTGTACTGGTGTGATGCCGTGCATTGGTGTGATGCCGTGTATTGGTGTGATGCCGTGTATTGGTGTGATGCCGTGACTGGTGTGATGCGGTATTGATGTGATGCCGTGTATTGGTGTGATGCCGTGTATTGGTGTGATGCCGTGTATTGGTGTGATGCCGTGTATTGGTGTGATGCCGTGTATTGGTGTGATGCCGTGTATTGGTGTGATGCCGTGTATTGGTGTGATGCCGTGTATTGGTGTGATGCCGTGTATTGGTGTGATGCCGTGTATTGGTGTGATGCCGTGTATTGGTGTTGCCGTGTATTGGTGTGATGCCGTGTATTGGTGTGATGCCGTGTATTGGTGTGATGCCGTGTATTGGTGTGATGCCGTGTATTGGTGTGATGCCGTGTATTGGTGTGATGCCGTGCATTGGTGTGATGCCGTGTATTGGTGTGATGCCGTGTATTGGTGTGATGCGTTTGTATTGGTGTGATGCCGTGTATTGGTGTGATGCCGTGTATTGGTGTGATGCCGTGTATTGGTGTGTGCGTGTGATGCCGTGGTGTGATGCCGTGTATTGGTGTGATGCCGTGTATTGATGTGATGCCGTGTATTGGTGTGATGCCGTGTATTGGTGTGATGCCGTGTATTGGTGTGATGCCGTGTATTGGTGTGATGCCGTGTATTGATGTGATGCCGTGTATTGGTGTGATGCCGTGTATTGGTGTGATGCCGTGTATTGGTGTGATGCCGTGTATTGTGTGATGCCGTGTATTGGTGTGATGCCGTGTATTGGTGTGATGCCGTGTATTGGTGTGATGCCGTGTATTGGTGTGATGCCGTGTATTGGTGTGATGCCGTGTATTGGTGTGATGCCGTGTATTGGTGTGATGCCGTGTATTGGTGTGATGCCGTGTATTGGATGTGATGCCGTGTATTGGTGTGATGCCGTGTATTGGTGTGATGCCGTGTATTGGTGTGATGCCGTGTATTGATGTGATGCTGTGTATTGGTGTGATGCCGTGTATTGGTGTGATTCCGTGTATTGGTGTGATGCCGTGTATTAATGTGATGCCGTGTATTGATGTGATGCCGTGTATTGGTGTGATGCCGTGTATTGGTGTGATGCCGTGTATTGGTGTGATGCCGTGTATTGGTGTGATGCCGTGTATTGGTGTGATGCCGTGTATTGGTGTGATGCCGTGTATTGGTGTGATGCCGTGTATTGATGTGATGCCGTGTATTGATGTGATGCCGTGTATTGGTGTGATGCCGTGTATTGGTGTGATGCCGTGTATTGGTGTGATGCCGTGTATTGGTGTGATGCCGTGTATTGGTGTGATGCCGTGTATTGATGTGATGCCGTGTATTGGTGTGATGCCGTGTATTGGTGTGATGCCGTGTATTGGTGTGATGCCGTGTACTGGTGTGATGCCGTGTATTGGTGTGATGCCGTGTATTGGTGTGATGCCGTGTATTGGTGTGATGCCGTGTATTGGTGTGATGCCGTGTATTGGTGTGATGCCGTGTATTGATGTGATGCCGTGTATTGATGTGATGCCGTGTATTGGTGTGATGCCGTGTATTGGTGTGATGCCGTGTATTGGTGTGATGCCGTGTATTGATGTGTGTGTGATGCCGTGTATTGGTGTGATGCCGTGTATTGATGCCGTGTATTGGTGTGATGCCGTGTATTGGTGTGATGCCGTGTATTGATGTGATGCCGTGTATTGGTGTGATGCCGTGTATTGGTGTGATGCCGTGTATTGGTGTGATGCCGTGTATTGGTGTGATGCCGTGTATTGGTGTGATGCCGTGTATTGGTGTGATGCCGTGTATTGATGTGATGCCGTGTATTGGTGTGATGCCGTGTATTGATGTGATGCCGTGTATTGATGTGATGCCGTGTACTGGTGCGATACCGGGTACTGGTGTGATGCCGTGTATTGGTGTGATGCCGTGTATTGGTGTGATGCCGTGTATTGGTGTGATGCAGAGTATTGATGTGATGCCGTGTATTGATGTGTTGCCGTGTATTGATGTGATGCCGTGTATTGGTGTGATGCCGTGTACTGGTGTGATGCCGTGTATTGGTGTGATGCCGTGTACTGGTGTGATGCCGTGTATTGGTGTGATGCCGTGTATTGGTGTGATGCCGTGTATTGGTGTGATGCCAGTGTATTGATGTGATGCCGTGTATTGATTGTGTGATGCCGTGTATTGATGTGATGCCGTGTATTGGTGTGATGCCGTGTACTGGTGTGATGCCGTGTATTGGTGTGATGCCGTGTATTGGTGTGATGCCGTGTATTGGTGTGATGCCGTGTACTGGTGTGATGCCGTGTATTGGTGTGATGCCGTGTATTGGTGTGATGCCGTGTATTGGTGTGATGCCGTGTATTGGTGTGATGCCGTGTACTGGTGTGATTAGGGTTGGTGTGATGCCGTGTATTGGTGTGATGCCGTGTATTGGTGTGATGCCGTGTATTGATGTGATGCCGTGTATTGGTGTGATGCCGTGTACTGGTGTGATCGCCGTAATGGTGTGATGCCGTGTATTGGTGTGATGCCGTGTATTGATGTGATGCGTGTATTGGTGTGATGCCGTGTATTGGTGTGATGCCGTGTATTGGTGTGATGCCGTGTATTGGTGTGATGCCGTGTATTGGTGTGATGCCGTGTATTGGATGTGATGCCGTGTATTGGTGTGATGTCGTGTACTGGTGTGATGCCGTGTATTGGTGTGATGCCGTGTATTTGTGTGATGCCGTGTATTTGTGTGATGCCGTGTATTGATGTGATGCCGTGCATTGATGTGATGCCGTGTACTGGTGCGATACCGGGTATTGGTGTGATGCCGTGTATTGGTGTGATGCCGTGAACTGGTGTGATGCCGTGTATTGGTGTGATGCCACGTATTGGTGTGATGCCGAGTACTGGTGTGATGCCGTGTATTGGTGTGATGCCGTGTATTGGTGGGATGCCAATTCAGGGAGGCATATAATTGTGCTACGCAAGCGTACAGTAAAGGATGTCTGCTGATTATTATTAACTGTCCTTTGAGCCTTCCCTGTATGGTGTGATTGCACCGCTATCATCAAGTTTATAAGTCCATTGCGGCTGTATTGCGGAAGGAGCCTGAAATGCCAGAAGCAAATATGGTTATTAGGGCAATATACGTACACACAGACGCATTCACGGAAGGCTTCAGAGCCATTAGCGTCTGTTCACGCTGTAGCACTGTAATGACATCATTAGTTCAGAGTCAGATATTGACGATGTCCGCCACGCAAAAATTGCATGGCGATCCAGCACAACTGTGGGCAAATACCACCGTAGGTTTGTCCTCCTCCAACGAGTAGAGCCGAGACCACGCAGGTAGATCTTCTCTCACATTGATGTCTCAATGTCCGGTCTCATGAAGGGGACATCCCGGGATGCCTGGTTATTGTTGGCAAGGACGGGACCAGCCTGAGGGCTTCAGGAGATTGAAGCCTAATCAGCATTTAAGTGTTCGTCAGATCTTCGCGCTAGTCAGGAGGCCCTGTTTTATTTTCTTACAATGTGACCGGCAATATGACTGGCAATGTGACTCAATGTATGGTAATGTGACTGATGATGTGACTAGCAATATGACTGACAATATAACTCAAGGTATGGTAATGTGACTGACAATGTGACTGTCAATGTAACTCAATATATCGCAATGTGACTGACAATGCGACTGGCAGTGTGACTCAATATTATATCAATAACGTGGCTGGCAATGCGACTGCTAATGTGACTGGGTCCATATTACATCAATCGGACGGGGTCACTCACCCTCACAGGGGAGTGGGGAGGGGTGTCGGCGGCTGGGCACCAACCTCCGTACACATCGGCACATTGTCAATAGTCGTGCATTTTTTACCCGCGCTTTTTGCCGCAGCTTGCGCGGCTAACATTTAGTGCGGGCGGTACTTCCGATTAGCGCTGAGGCCGATAGTAATAATTACCCGGCTGTTTTTGCACCTACGCCTGTTTTCTGGCACACAGACAGTTGTCAACGTGCGAGTGACATGATTGCGAACGTGAGCCGCCCCTGGCGGTGGGTGTGTCACCTCGGGAGGCAGGGAGGGAGCGAGGGAGGGAGGGAGGGAGGGAGGGAGGGAGGTCGAGATCACGCAGAAGAGGAGGCCAGCAGCGCACGGCATCGTGTCGGGTCGAGACACCCGCACCAGCCTACGCTACGCTACGACACAAAGCCGGCGCGACACGTCTCGGGCAGTTGCAGCGTCGCCAAAGCCGGCGTGGGCTGGGGCCGACCTCGCTAATTGGGTCGAGGTGTTTTTATTGCAGTCGCCTCGCCTCGATAGCTGTCGAGACAACGGCCGCCTGTCAGAGCCGGCTCGCCGGCTGCCAGAAGCCGTTGGATGTCGGCTGCGATTGCGCATCGCCGGCGGTGCAGACGCACAATCGATTAGTGCGCTGCGACTGCGATGTACCGCGCCGAGAGCGGCCCCGCCCCTGATTTACGCCGCGAAATGACTTCACCTCGTGGCGGAGGAAATCGCGCGCCGTCCGCAACTGCGCCACTCCGTGCACCGCTTTCACGCATGGCGGCGCGCCGGCGAGGCGGCCGCCGACACAGCCGTCTTCCTCAATGGAATAGCTGCCGCGCCGCTACCTGCAGCGAGGTTTACGACTTCCTGCCGGCGCGCCGCGCGTGCTGCCATCTACCGGCCGGGGGCGGCACCGGCGCGTGGTGGGCGGCGGTGGGCGCGGCGGTGGGCGGCGCCGGCCCGGGTCAGCCTGCTCCGGGCGGACGGCGGCGGCGCGGCGGAGACGACAGAGAACGCGCCAGGCAGAGCAGCCGTGACGCGCGCACGACAGCTGAACGACGCCGGCGACGCGCGCCGATCGGTTATCTGGACGCGACCACCTGGCTGGCGGCGCGCGGCGGCCTTGGCGCGCCGTCGCGCGCCGTCGAGCGCGCGTCTGCCGTCGGCGTCGACGGCTCGACGCTGGGTGATCGGACGCGAGCGCCGGACGAGGGCGTGTCGGTTCCGCGCCGTCGGCGCGTCGGCGGACCGCGAACGCCTCAGGCCGCCAGTGTCAGGTCACGTGTCAGCCGCGGTCACGCGTCCGCCCGTTTGTGGGCCGAGCACACTGGCGGGAATGCTTGGTGCGCAAAAAAGGTGGGAAAAAATGCCGCGAGGCCGTTTAAAAGTCGTCGTCGTCACAATGGAGTTGGTTGGGGAGCGACGCAGCGTGCTGCCCTACGGCACCTGGCCAATGACTGTGCACTTGCAGCCAAGCAAGCTGCCGGCAGACAGCTGAAATTCCTCGGAACTACCAGCTCCTCAATACCAGGAATTTCCTGGAACTATCAGTTCCTCAGTACCTGGAATTTCTCGGAAGTACCAGTTCCTCAGTAGCAGGAAGTTCTCGAAGTACTAGTACCTAAGTACCAGGAATTTCTTGGAAGTGCCAATGCCTCGGCTTAGCCATGTTCCCGTTATTCGACATTTCCTGTCAAGCTTCGTTTCTGCACCGCTCAAAGAATTTCCAACAGTTAGATTTTCCCACGGCGAAAGTGTTCTGCAACAAGAGAACGTTATATTTAAAAGAGATATGACATTGACATACCTCCCGAATGGCTGATAAAAACAATATTCTCACCTTGAACATAGCATCTCACAGACAATCTATGAATGAGCTGTGCCGTTTTTAACCCGCACCGTCTCTCCAGTCGGACCCTCACATCCCGACTTGGGGCCTGGGGTCATAAAGAGTGGGGTCTATCTTCCAACTTAAACGTTGCACGAAAACCAGCGGCGTACAATTGGAAAACCCCCGACGAATATGGTCCGAAAGTGGTCTTAATGCGATTTTTGATAATTTTCCAAACCAAAATATAGGTTTTTGACAAAATAAAATTTGTTTCAAAGACATTTTCATCGGCATCTTAGGTAGTTAAGTTCATTCAATGCAACTTTGACGCTTCTCAGGCCAAAACAACTCTAAATAAACCATAAAATTGCATTGTCTACACAGCCCAAATATCGCGCACTTTATCGTGACCTGACCTCCGGCTACTTGACGGACGTCAAACAAATTTGACAAGGAACTTCTGATGTTTCTATACGAATACCAAGGTAAAATGATGTTAGAAGAGCATGCAAATTGCACAAATAGGCAAATTCTTCCAAAATGAACCAAATTGGCTGTGACCTCAAGGCGATGGCCTAACCTCAAATACAATCCGATATATATATATATATTTTGGAGACACCATCCAATTTTACTTAGGCGGCAAGTTTCATTTCAATATCTCTTCACATGTATGAGTTATCGACCCCCAAACATTCCTTAGATGGTCTTCTTTGACCTGAACAAAGTCAATGACCTTACATGACTTGAAGTTGACATTTTGACCTCAGACGCAAAAGTGATCACGGGAAAGGTACTGAACACTTTTCGGCGCTGTGCGCCACCGCTTTCCCGCTATCGCAAAAGCACCCCGCCCCTCTCGGTGTGTGTGTGGGGGGGGGGGGGGGCGAGAAACCCCCCACCCGAGAGGGCCGGGTTAAACGCGCGAGTCATTATTCCCACTGGAGTTTGCCTTGGCTAGCGGTGAATACCTGAAGGCCGGTGACCGAACACCGCCACGCCGTCGCCACGTCGCCGGTCACGTATCGAGCTTGTCGGTTCTCTCTTACAGCCGCCGTACAAGAGGACGACTCGGACCCTGGTGGGTCTATCGGTCACCATGAAGTAAGCAATTTGTTAAAATATCAGGCGGATCAATGGAACACACCACAATGATGGGCACACACTGATTTCGAAAGGAAGTTTTATTCACGCGAGTGTTGGCCTGACAATGAGACTTGGGCTTATTATGTAGTGCGCAACTAAATAAAAAAACTGGCCACTGGGATAGCACGCAACGAAAATACATTTAATTTTATGATGAGCATGCGACGAATGAAGCTGTTAAACGTCAGTAACTATGCCACGCATAAAGCACATTAATTATTTACCTGTTTGCTCATACAAGCCTACATCGCGCAATGCTTACAGTGCTGACTATGCCGTGGTTTGGATTGATGCAAGTCAGGAGGCCAAGGATTCCCTTTGTTACTTGTTGCTGTACCCCTCCCCTCCCGCACCTACCTGCTGCAACCATACAAAAATACATTAGCCCATATCATGACATGAAAACAGAAAGAAACAAATAACGCAATGCTAACACATCATTCAAATACTTCTCGTTCTCGGGATCAGAACTCTTCTACCTTCTAAGATTTCCACAGCCTTTCCACAAATACGCTTCCGAGAAAGAGCATGCTAAGGAGCAACAATGTGTTACAAAAAAAGTAAATGAATATGAACGCTGCTTTTCATCTGCTGCACAAGAAGCGCATGCAAGGCGCGACATTGCAGACGGACAAAGCTGACGGCGAGTCTAGTGAAGTACCAATACCTCTCGCATCATACACAGCTACAGAAGGGAACCACCCAGTGAAGTACCAATACCTCTCGCACCAGACACAGCTACAGAAGGGAACCACCCAGTGAAGAACCAACACCTCTCGCATCATACACAGCTACAGAAGGGAACCACCCAGCGAAGTACCAATACCTCTCGCATCATACACAGCTACAGAAGGGAACCACCCAGTGAAGTACCAATACCTCTCGCATCATACACAGCTACAGAAGGGAACCACCCAGCGAAGTACCAATACCTCTCGCATCATACACAGCTACAGAAGGGAACCACCCAGCGAAGTACCAATACCTCTCGCATCATACACAGCTACAGAAGGGAACCACCCAGTGAAGTACCAATACCTCTCGCACCAGACACAGCTACAGAAGGGAACCACCCAGTGAAGAACCAACACCTCTCGCATCATACACAGCTACAGAAGGGAACCACCCAGTGAAGTACCAATACCTCTCGCACCAGACACAGCTACAGAAGGGAACCACCCAGTGAAGTACCAATACCTCTCGCATCATACACAGCTACAGAAGGGAACCACCCAGCGAAGTACCAATACCTCTCGCATCATACACAGCTACAGAAGGGAACCACCCAGCGAAGTACCAATACCTCTCGCATCATACACAGCTACAGAAGGGAACCACCCAGTGAAGTACCAATACCTCTCGCATCATACACAGCTACAGAAGGGAACCACCCAGTGAAGTACCAATACCTCTCGCATCATACACAGCTACAGAAGGGAACCACCCAGTGAAGAACCAACACCTCTCGCATCATACACAGCTACAGAAGGGAACCACCCAGTGAAGTACCAATACCTCTCGCACCAGACACAGCTACAGAAGGGAACCACCCAGTAGGGGCAGTGAAGTACCAGCACCTCTCGCATTAGACACAGCTACAGAAGGGAACTACCAGGGAGGGGAAGTGAAGTATCAACATCTCTCGCACCAGACACAACTACAAAAGGGAACCACCCGGTAGGGGCAGTGAAGTACCAACACCTCTCGCATCATACACAGCTACAGAAGGGAACCACCCAGTAGGGCAGTGAAGTACCAACACCCATCGCATTAGACACAGCTACAGAAGGGAACCCCCGGTAAGGGCAGTGCAGTACTACCACCTATCTCGCATCAGATACGAGCATAGAAGGGGACCGCCCGACTGGGGAGGCGCAGTTACCACCACTCTGCAGTCAGGCACAGTCACATGCGACAGATATACGCTGTTGGACTGCATGGCTGGCTCGTAGGCCCATCCTGACAACTAGGTGTAGTGTTGGCCGTCCCCATACACAGTTCAGGTGTAGTGTTGGCCGTCCCCGTACACATGTCAGGTGTAGTGTCGGCCGTCCCCGTACACATTTCAGGTGTAGTGTCGGCCGTCCCCGTACACAGTTCAGGTGTAGTGTTGGCCGTCCCCGTACACAGTTCAGGTGTAGTGTTAGCCGTCCCCATACACAATTCAGGTGTAGTGTCGGCCGTCCCCATACACAGTTCAGGTGTAGTGTTGGCCGTCCCCGTACACATGTCAGGTGTAGTGTCGGCCGTCCCCGTACACAGTTCAGGTGTAGTGTCGGCCGTCCCCATACACAGTTCAGGTGTAGTGTCGGCCGTCCCCGTACACAGTTCAGGTGTAGTGTCGACCGTCCCCGTACACAGTTCAGGTGTAGTGTCGGCCGTCCCCGTACACTGTTCAGGTGTAGTGTCGGCCGTCCTTGTAAGCAGCTGTCCCCTGGACCACACACGACTCGCTAATTAGCGCTGTAGCATCTGATGATTCCAACCCCAATCTGGCCGGCGCACAACGCCAGCTGTCCATACCGAAGGCTGCCACATCGATCGTGGCCGGCAGTTTATGCTGCTGGCTGCACCCCCCCCCCCCCCTACTGTCTGGTCGTTCATTACATCAGTTAACAGTGCCTCATGCCGCCTGCACCTTATCAAACCGGTCATCCATAGCAGTCACAGCCATCTGGAGATTCGCTTCTGACCGCCCGTCACCTTACGCACACCTATCCGTGATCTGGCGTCTGGTCGTCTACACCTGGTCGTCTGGTCGTCTACACCTGGTCGTCTGGTCGTCTACACTGGATGTCTAGTCGTGACGACGTCTACTGTGCCGCAACACGCAATAGCGCAATACCGCGCATGTACCGACCATGTTGCAGTGGTGGGTGGGTGTGTTGTGTCGTGTCGTGGAGAGAGTCGTGTCGTGTTGTGTCGTGTTGTGTTGTGTCGTGTTGTGTCGTGTCGTGGAGAGAGTCGTGTCGTGTTGTGTCGTGTTGTGTCGTGTTGTGTCGTGGAGAGAGCACTGACCGAGCCGAGCCGGCAGGCGTCGTTTCACGACTCATGGGCCAGTTCAACTACCGCCGGAGCAATACCGCCAAGCGTGCAGCAAGAAGGGGCCAGCGTCTGCGTGCAGCAGGAGGGGCCAGCAAGGGGCGCACAAGGCGCCGGGCTTGGGGGAGACCGGCATGTGTTGGCGGTAGCAGCGCGTGGTGTGCGGCCAGATCAGCCGGAGTGTGACACGGCCACCACAGTGTGACACAGCGGCCAGATCAGCCGGAGTGTGACGCGGCCACCACAGTGTGGCACAGCGGCCAGATCAGCCGGAGTGTGACACGGCCACCACAGTGTGGCACAGCGGCCAGATCAGCCGGAGTGTGACACGGCCACCACAGTGTGGCACAGCGGCCAGATCAGCCGGAGTGTGACACGGCCACCACAGTGTGGCACAGCGGCCAGATCAGCCGGAGTGTGACACGGCCACCACAGTGTGACACAGCGGCCAGATCAGCCGGAGTGTGACGCGGCCACCACAGTGTGACACAGCGGCCAGATCAGCCGGAGTGTGACGCGGCCACCACAGTGTGGCACAGCGGCCAGATCAGCCGGAGTGTGACGCGGCCACCACAGTGTGGCACAGCGGCCAGATCAGCCGGAGTGTGACGCGGCCACCACAGTGTGGCACAGCGGCCAGATCAGCCGGAGTGTGACGCGGCCACCACAGTGTGACACAGCGGCCAGATCAGCCGGAGTGTGACACGGCCACCACAGTGTGACACAGCGGCCAGATCAGCCGGAGTGTGACGCGGCCACCACAGTGTGGCACAGCGGCCAGATCAGCCGGAGTGTGACGCGGCCACCACAGTGTGACACAGCGGCCAGATCAGCCGGAGTGTGACGCGGCCACCACAGTGTGACACAGCGGCCAGATCAGCCGGAGTGTGACACGGCCACCACAGTGTGACACAGGGGCCAGATCAGCCGGAGTGTGACACGGCCACCACAGTGTGGCACAGCGGCCAGATCAGCCGGAGTGTGACACGGCCACCACAGTGTGGCACAGCGGCCAGATCAGCCGGAGTGTGACACGGCCACCACAGTGTGACACAGCGGCCAGATCAGCCGGAGTGTGACGCGGCCACCACAGTGTGACACAGCGGCCAGATCAGCCGGAGTGTGACACGGCCACCACAGTGTGGCACAGCGGCCAGATCAGCCGGAGTGTGACACGGCCACCACAGTGTGGCACAGCGGCCAGATCAGCCGGAGTGTGACACGGCCACCACAGTGTGGCACAGCGGCCAGATCAGCCGGAGTGTGACACGGCCACCACAGTGTGACACAGCGGCCAGATCAGCCGGAGTGTGACACGGCCACCACAGTGTGACACAGCGGCCAGATCAGCCGGAGTGTGACACGGCCACCACAGTGTGACACAGCGTCACCAGTCTGGGACGGCATTGCGGGGTGGTGCTGCGTATCACCAAGTGTCATTCGGTGTCGTTAGGAGTTATTCAGATCCTATGAGTGCAATTGAATACCATTGAGTATCACTGGGTATCACTGGGTGTCATGGGGTGTCATTAAATGTCATTTGGTGTAATTGGGTGTCATTGAGTGTAATTCAGTGTCATTGAGTGCCAGTTGCTCTAATTGGACATCATTAGGTGGCATTCGGTGCCATTTATTATCAGTGGGTACCGTTGGGTGTCCGTTGGTGTCATGTGGTGACATTGGGTGTCACCAAGTGTCATTTTGTGTCACTGAGTGGCAATGTGTGTCACTGAGTGGCGTCGGACGGCGACGCGCCGTCCTGTCGGGGACATACGGCTGTGTCCCGGCGGGTGTCACGTGACCTGACCAGGCCTGCCGCTGTCACAGCCGCTGTCACGGCGACAGAGCCGGGTGTCACGCGGCACAGCCGGGTGTCACGCGGCACAGCCGGGTGTCACGCGGCGGCGGCATCGGCCCACCACTGCGGCCGTACTGCCGGCTCGTGACTGGCCACCGTTCACGATCACAGGCAGCGACATGGCGGCTACTCACGCCGACCGCCGGCCGGTGCAGCTGGTGTGTTCGTGTCGTGGTGATCAGCGGCCCGGCGTCTGACGTGTCGTGGTGATCAGCGGCCCGGCGTCTGACGTGTCGTGTGATCAGCGGCCGCGGCGTCTGACCGGCACTGACGTGTCGTGGTGATCAGCGGCCCGGCGTCTGGCGTGTCGTGTGATCAGCGGCCCGGCGTCTGACGTGTCGTGGTGATCAGCGGCCCCGGCGTCTGACGTGTCGTGATGATCAGCGGCCCGGCGTCTGACGTGTCGTGGTGATCAGCGGCCCGGCGTCTGACGTGTCGTGATGATCAGCGGCCCGGCGTCTGACGTGTCGTGGTAATCAGCGGCCTCGGCGTCTGACGTGTCGTGTGATCAGCGGCCCCGGCGTCTGACGTGTCGTGATGATCAGCGGCCCGGCGTCTGACGTGTCGTGGTGATCAGCGGCCCGGCGTCTGACGTGTCGTGGTGATCAGCGGCCCGGCGTCTGACGTGTCGTGATGATCAGCGGCCCGGCGTCTGACGTGTCGTGGTGATCAGCGGCCCGGCGTCTGACGTGTCGTGTGATCAGCGGCCCGGCGTCTGACGTGTCGTGATGATCAGCGGCCCGGCGTCTGACGTGTCGTGGTGATCAGCGGCCCGGCGTCTGACGTGTCGTGTGATCAGCGGCCCCGGCGTCTGACCGGCGTCTGACGTGTCGTGATGATCAGCGGCCCGGCGTCTGACGTGTCGTGGTGATCAGCGGCCCGGCGTCTGACGTGTCGTGTGATCAGCGGCCCCGGCGTCTGACGTGTCGTGTGATCAGCGGCCCCGGCGTCTGACGTGTCGTGTGATCAGCGGCCCGGCGTCTGACGTGTCGTGTGATCAGCGGCCCGGCGTCTGACGTGTCGTGTGATCAGCGGCCGCGGCGTCTGACCGGCGCTGACGTGTCGTGGTGATCAGCGGCCCGGCATCTGACGTGTCGTGGTAATCAGCGGCCCCGACGTCTGACGTGTCGTGTGATCAGCGGCCCCGGCGTCTGACGTGTCGTGATGATCAGCGGCCCGGCGTCTGACGTGTCGTGGTGATCAGCGGCCCGGCGTCTGACGTGTCGTGATGATCAGCGGCCCGGCGTCTGACGTGTCGTGGTGATCAGCGGCCCGGCGTCTGACGTGTCGTGATGATCAGCGGCCCGGCGTCTGACGTGTCGTGGTGATCAGCGGCCCGGCGTCTGACGTGTCGTGGTGATCAGCGGCCCGGCGTCTGACGTGTCGTGATGATCAGCGGCCCGGCGTCTGACGTGTCGTGTGATCAGCGGCCCCGGCGTCTGACCGGCGCTGACGGTCGCTGGATGCGATGGCCTCACAAACACTGGGTCTACGTCCATAGAACTATTCAACCTACGTCTTTGCAACTAAACAATCGCATTAACAGCTTCGTGGCAATGGAAAGAAATATTGCCGCCCGACTTCGAAGCAATTCATTACATTTCAAGTGACCTTAGTCTCATGGGAGTATGTGCACTTACGTAATACGTTTGTGACCCGAAGCATCTAGGCAATAAATATTGCAAGTTAATATCGGGTGAGTGCTGAGTGTAAAGGAAGAGCCTCATATTTGATTACTTTCGTTCAGAGGCGCAGCCAGGGTTTTCTTAAAGGTGGCTGGGCAAAGAAAATATGAAATAGGGACCGCTTTCGGCGCGCTTCGCGCACCTAAAACTTCTGGCTTTGCGCGGTGGAAATATTGACATTTCATGGCTAATCTGGTGTATTTTTGGTTGGTAAGGGGGAGGGGCTGGGTCACGGCCTCCACTTGGGTGCACCTCTGATTTGGTTTAACTGTACGTATTGTGATTATATATATATATATATATATATATATATATATATATATATATATATATATATATATATATATATATAACACTTGCATTTTTTTTATTGGACGACAAACATCCGTTTCGTAAATAATATCGTAACAGAACGTACTTTTTCATGCTGATAGCACCCTTCGTTTCGAAGCATTTTGGGAGGTGGTAGCCCTCCCCCACCTGCACAGGCGAAAATGTAAAATGTCGTACACGAACCACAGCTAGCATGCATTGTATGCCCTGCAGAAGCTCTGTGCAAAGAGAACCTAAAGCCCGGGTGACGATCCGCCGACGAAATGTTTGCTCACTGGAGACACCGGCAGCTTTCACGAAACAACAATCCCACAAGTGTGAGCAGTGCCCGTCGGACCGGCCTACCTGTCGTCCACAGAGTTTCATTGATGGCGGCGGCCGGCAGCCCTGTTCGCAATCCCGCCTCAGGCGATACACCCGTGAGAGCGAACACAAGTGACTCAGCTGTGCGGGGGCGGCAGCGCAACATGTGCTGCCACCTCAACAGTTCCCAGTGACGGTCAGCGACGCGACAGCAAGTGCTTACACCTCATTCGCTAACCAACCACTCATTCGCTTACTAACTCATCCACTCACTCATACACTCGCCACTCAACAACATTGCAACGCATCTTCATGGCAGTTGGCAGCTGCATCGAGGGAACTTGGAAGAGAGGGGAGGGGAGGGCGGCCGCGTCCCGGGAACGTACCTCAAATTGAACGCTTCCCCGCGATGACAAGCGGCCAGTGAGTTGTTTCGTCAACACCGACTGAAGCGATCGAGGTGATGCCGAGTGCGCCATCTGCCGCGCCAACGTCGCAGTTGGCCGCGGAGTTCACCAGGCGCGACGGGTGTGTCGCACTGAAACCCGACCGGCGCGTCGTGTTTGGCCGGCGCCCTTCATCACGGAGCTGAGACGGCGTTGAAGTCAGAGCGGCAGCTACCCGGACCGCCTTCCGATACCCTTCATCACAAATCAGAGCGGCAGCTACCCGGACCGCCTTCCGATACCCTTCATCACAAATCAGAGCAGCAGCTCACCTTGCTTGCTGCAGCTCGCCTTGCTGTGCGTCACATCACGAACCGGTCCCTGGGGGTGTCCGGGTATCCGTGTGTCGGGGTGTCATGTCGGGGTGTCGGGGTGTCGCGGTGTCTGGGTGTCTGGGTGTCGGGGTGTGGGGGTGTCCGTATGTCGGGTGTCGGGTGTCAGGGTGTCGGAGTGTCAGGTGTCGGGGTGTCGGGGTGTCAGGGTGTCGCGGGGTCGGGGTGTCTGGGTGTCGGGGTGTGGGGGTGTCCGTATGTCGGGTGTCGGGTGTCAGGGTGTCGGAGTGTCAGGTGTCGGGGTGTCGGGGTGTCAGGGTGTCGCGGGGTCGGGGTAACGCAGCGGTTGGTGTCGGGGTGCCGGAATTGAATACCGAAGCTATTTGTACAAAACTGTTTGTAAGTGATCCAGGATCACCAAGGTGTCAAAGTTGGACTGCCTGCTTCGAACAGTACCATTTTAGACTAATGTCCCAACAGCAGTCAAAAATCAGGTTTGGAAGATACCTGACGGATTAGTGCATGAATGTGGGAGGGGGTCATTGACCAAATATGAATGCAAATAGTTTGATTGACGGGAGATCAGGTCACGAGATGAAGCCAAGGTCACACCTTAATTTTTGTTTTCAGGTCCATAATCTCTAGTCTAAATATCGAAACGAAGAAGCCAAATATCTGTGACAGAACATCATGTCTTCTATATGCGTGTCAAGTTTCAGTTCTATATCAGGTCAGTTCAGGATAGCAGGATCTCAGATTTATGTCAGGCCCTTGCACGTGCCCATGTGCACGTGCATGTGCTGCGTCTCTACTGTCAGGTATGTCTTGTTAAATCACAGGGGCGACCAAAACAGCCTCCCGTCAATGTCTGCACGCTGGTTTTCATTACGGTAGGAAGATTGCCTGGCTTCAATTGAAAACCTTTCACAACTACCTGTGTCAGTGTAGTCTATGTTCAGTCTGACCTCGTTGATGTCAGCCTAATCCGTCAGGATAAACATGTTAGGCTAAGCTGAGCCCTGCGGAAGGATACGCCACCATAACCCGGAGGATCTACAGTATGGATGTAACGTCCGGCGAGGCTTCTCCCGGGCCCGGGCCGGTCCGCAGCGATGATTTGTGAGACAGCAGATGGGCTGAGGGAGGACAGTGACGGGTGCAGGCGAGCAAACTTCGCCCTCGTCACGGAGCTGAGCAAATTGAGGCCATATTCCGGAGGTGTGAATGTATCTGAAAGCCTGAAGCACGAAGGCAATGAACGACCTACAGCCACCCTCTCCCGCTGGGAGGGATGCAGTTAGGCTGGATGCAGGGCTGAGGCGCCACACTCAACACAACTCACGCAACTGAAGCAGCCCCGCCGAGGTGTCCAACCAACCTGAAGCATTGGAACAACGGGCTTCGGAACTTCCGGAGACCTCGAAAGGCTGCTGAAGTGTAGGTAGAACTAGTCAATCGCATCGACACATCTCGCCTCTCAGGGAGGACGCCGCTGACGGGGTGCAACCACGCGTTCCGGGCATGTGGAAAAGCTGGCCCTTCGGCTCTCTGAGGGGTCTGGCGATGGCCATGAACGCTCAGACCCGGAGACGAGGGGGAGGTTGGGGAGAAGTTGAGCCTGATTAGATTATAGGCGCATCGTGGTAATGGCTAATGCCGGCGCCGGTGTCGTCTGGCGAGGGAGGGGCCGATAACGATAGTCAGATAAAAGCCGCCGCGCTGGGAATAAACAGGCCTGGGGTCGGCAAAGGTCACCGGTGCCACTTCGTGGACTGCCAGGCTGACGGGCTGGAACTGGAGATAGAGACTGTTTTAGAACAGAGGACGTCTCGTTGGACGACATGCAGACCGTGTTCTTCCGATACATGTTCGTAGATCACGCTTGGTGTCGCGCATTAGCCCGATGGGATTGTCTGAGATTTATTTTTGATGCTGGGAGCTGCACTGAAATTTGTCGAACAGATTTTTGTGTTCTGGAAAAATTCACAATACTGTGTCGACCATTCGGTCGACCAGGTTACTTGCGAAGCCAGTGAATGGGTGGGCCTATACCATCTTGGAGTGAAATGGTCTTAGTATAAGACGGATTGGATTAGTATATTAGTATATAATAGTATAAGAGTATAACACGGATTGGATTTTCGCATGGATATCTGTTTGGTACGGATAATTGAGCCGATTCGATAGAGTTTGACAAATATACATGGATACGATTTGGATACGGATTGGCCCTCCAACTTTCCGGTGGGGACAAAAATTGGACACAATAAGCATTTACCCTTCGGTTTTCCAACTACAGTCTTACCTAGCAAAATGTTTGGATTAGCTGATGTTGAACATTTTAAAGTATAATGTATGATGCCATTAATTAGCAACTATATTATTGCTTATTTTCAGCGGTGCCATAAATGTCAAACACTTGCAGAAGTAGCTTGAAACTGAATTCATTCCACTGTTCCACCAACTTCCTGTCCTTTCTTTGCAATCCAGATTATTGCAATCACACTTTTAGCAATTGAGCTTCGATTGATATTGATCGATTGATCTAGCAATTGATACTACCTACGATCGCCGCCATTCAGTGGCTGGTGGGAGTGGTCGTGAGATGTAAGGAATGACGTGTAGGCTGTTTGCATGTAGCTGTATGTGGCATTCTATTGTTGTCTTGAGTGGTAGTGCTTTGGTGAGTTTATCTTTGTGTCTGGTGCGTGTTTGGAGTGCCTGAGTACATGGGTATTGTCTAATGAGTTGTGTTTTGTAGTGGTACCTAAAAATGCCTCCGTGCGACTGTGTTCTAGTTGTGGTATGCGGTTGTAAATGTGAAGTGCGTTTATTGGTAATGTCATGTATCCCCCTGTGGCAAATTTGGACAATTATTTATAATTTTGTCAAGAATTTGGAAAGTTCATGGAGCAGTGTTTTCGAAAAGTGAGGATCCGTATTCCAGAATTGGCCGAATTATCAATTTGCATTTTCATAAGCGTATCTATGTCAGATCCCTAAAATGTGCCGGTTAGTGTTCGTAAAAGGTTTGTACATTTTGATGCGCGTTTCTGGATGTATAAGATGTGGTCGAAAGGCAAGTTAGGGGTCTAATGCAATGCCTAACAGTTTTTCCGTGGCAACGAAAGGCATGGCTGTGTGGTCTGATTTAAGTAGTTGTAAGTCTGTGTGTCTTGTAGCCGAAAAGAATGCATTTGTGTTTGTGTGATGCAATGCGTAGATTCAGTCATGCTAGTTTGTTGTGTCGTTCTGTAAGTGTGAGTTGTAGTGTTGCTAGTGCGTGAGTTCGTGTTCGGTTTGAAGTTCATAGTGCAATGTCGTCTGCGTAAAGTGCAATTTTGAGCGGGCATGTTTCGGTGTTACTGGTCGTCGGGACACGCAAGGCACGGTGCTGAACACCGTGCAGGACGATGACTTGGAGTTAAACGCTCCCAACCACGCGCTGATAGCGCATTCCTTCGAACGTTGAGAAGAGCTCATTTTTACTTTCAAACTTTCTGGTACATGAGCTGGAAAATCGGTTTGGCTCCTTTGAAAGCGAATCATCATTCCGTTTCGATCTGAGGTCTCCCAAGGCCACCGGTTAAGGACGGACAGGCATTACCCTTCAGATGCATTACCCTGGCCATGGAAATCAGGATCATGAGCATACAAGGGGTGGGGGGGGTATGTTGGCCCTACCTTCCAACCACAAAAGTGGATTGTGTGGAAGTGGACAACACTCCAGGCCCGGGACCCCCCCCCCCCCCCCTCCCCTGGATCCACCAGTAGGTGCATCACTAATTAGTGTGAAACCTTGTAGTTTGGAAAAGACATCAAACGAAAGTATGAACTGCATCCGGAAGTAAAGAAAACGAATGCAAGTTGACTTCAAGAAAATGGTCAAATTTACTCAGAAATAGACTCGGCTTCGGCTTCAGATGCTTTCCACTGATTCCTGTTTCAAGCAAGTGGCAATGGGCGCGAGGCTGTTCTATTCGATAAATGTTTATCCATATGCGACCATCTGTTGGATACCATCTCATATTGTGCATCCTCACATTGTGTAGCCTCACATTGTGTAGCCTCACATTGTGTAACCTCACATTGTGCAGCCTCACATTGTGCATCCTCACATTGTGTAGCCTCACATTGTGTAACCTCACATTGTGTATCCTCACATTGTGTATCCTCACATTGTGTAGCCTCACATTGTGTATCCTCACATTGTGCAGCCTCACATTATGTAGCCTCACATTGTGTATCCTCACACTGTGCAGCCTCACAGTGTATAGCCTCACAGTGTACAGTCTCACAGTGTACAGCCTCACATTGTTCATCCTCACAGTATACAGCCTCACATTGTGCATCCTCCTGCGGTGCAGACTAGTCCCAGCTGACAAATAATCAATGCAACGAAGTTCAACTATCCGGCGCTTAATTTTTGGAAAACCGTCCCGAAACGAAATTGGTGTGAGCTGAGACTATGACATTCAACCGACCACGATCTTCCTGGATCATTTCGAAACGGCCCGCGCCGCTCTTACGTGAGGAGTTCCTTGCCACAACACGAAGATTTCTCGGTATGGCAGCCCACTGAAGTCATAAATTAATTATGTCACAACATTTCTCACCCCATCTGTTACAAATGAAGCTCAAAAGCTTTCAATGGCTTCCCGGATCAGGCTGCGCCGCGTTCGCCGCGACACATGACAAAAACGAGTGTGGTGCTCGCCGCGGCAGGGGTCAGCTGACCACGGCCCCATCCGTCTTGAAGATTTTTGCTGCCGCCAGCCCATTCAGCACGGCTGACTCGGGTTTCGGGACCCCTTTCACGCAGCGCGGCCGCGAATCGATTAGTCGCGGAGCGCAGTCGAGGAATCTGTATCAATAACGACTGGCATTGAGTCGGCCGACGGCGCGCCACAATCGCCTCGGCGGCGGCAAACCCGACGCGCCTCCTCAGCAGCGCGCGCGACCCGCTAACGAGCCGCTCAAAGGGTTCAGGAATGCGGCCGCTCAAAGGCGCGTGTCGGCCGGTCTGTTCGAACACTTCATAGCGCCGATTCATTATGGACAGCCAACGGTGGCTGTTATTATGTTGTGGAAACACGGACCGGAATGCCAGGCGCGCCGCCATCCAGCGCACAATGGGCTTAATTTTCAAAGGACAACAACGTCAAGTGCATCCGGACGGCAAGAAAACAAATACTCGATGAGAAGCAGTGAGCGGTGACGGACGGCGAGATGGCGACGCGCGAGTTGACAGGTCGGCGACCTCTCTGGATAAGTTGCCGACGGAATGCTGCTCGGATTTCCATCCGTAGCGCGTGACGAGACCGCCCGCGGCGACAGACGACTGCGCGGCCGGGTCCTCCTCGAGAGGCGACAGCGCGCGCGACGAATGCGCCGCCAGCCACGCCGCTCCATGTGTCGACATTACCGGCGCACCAATCGGCACGCGCGCAGCGCCGCCAAGGGCGCCGCAGAACCGAAACGACGCGGCGTCGCTACGCTCAGCGCGGGGAGGGGCAACGATACCGCAAAACACACTTCATAAACAACACAGCAGAAACAGATCAAAGTAGCCGCCGGCGCGCGCGCGCGCCACTTCAGTCGCCGCACTCGCGCGCCGCCGGTAACGAGCGGAGGGGGGAGGGAGGGGGCAAGGTGGAGCGGAAGAGGGGAGGAGGGGACAGGCGACATGTGCATGAGCGGACCGACGCCGAGCAAGGCGGCAGCTGGGGAGCCTACACCAGACCGCCGAGTGTCTCCCACTCGCAGGTGATGGTCGGCGACGCTACACCGACGCCCGTAGACCGCCGAGTGTCTCCCACTTGCAGGTGATGGTCGGCGACGCTACCCCGGCGCCCGGCAACACTCGCCTTCGCCGCGGTCAATTTCCTTCGCAGAAGTGTGCCGTGCAGCCCACCACCGGAAGCTGAGACGAGCCAGCTGCATTTGTTCGGCGTCGAGGCGGTCACCGTCCGCCTCCACATTAGAAGACAGCAGTGTGGGAGTGTGCTGAGAGGGGCAGCATCTGCTGTGCTGCCTGCCGGTGTGGCGCGTGCTCCACGATAACATATCAAGCTTAATAGTGGCGATAATTGTGGGGGACAGCGGACCAGCTGCTCACCGGACCACAGAGGCGCCCCCAAGAAACGGAACAGGGACGAAATCTGTTCGTGTGAGGAGAACACAGATCGGGTCCGTCCCTGTCCCTCGGGAAGGGGACACCGTGTCATTGTGCCCTAGAGCTTTTCTGGGCATTTTGCGGTAATGTTTTGCGCCGGCCGTGTGGTCTTCATCCAACCACGTACACCAGTCGGCGTGGAAAGTGTCCCGTCGCCGTCGGTAGAACCCGGTAGACTTAAGCCAGTTCGTCCTTGTAGGGCAACGTTAACCAGACGATGATAGATGGTTCGAAACTCCCCAGGCACGAATCGGACTCGGACATTAGCTTAGCTTCCCAAACCCATAGCATCTGACTCACTTAAATGATTGAGTTAATATTTAATATTATACGCCATTAATTGAAGCCACATGTAGTTCTGCTCTGAATTGTAACCGTACATTCAAAAATTATGTCAAAGACTATACACGAAGTATTGATTACAATAAATTCAACGTATTTCGCCCATTGGATTCCTCCAGTTTAATTTGAAGCATACAGTTACAATTGATATGTGATATACTAAAACAATGCTACTCACTTTCCATTGCGAACTCTCCTGAGCCATGTAGATAGCCAACAAGGTGTATCTTAAGAGCCGTGTCGTTAGCCAGCATGGTGTATCTTAAGAGCCGTGTCGTTAGCCAGCATGGTGTATCTTAAGAGCCGTGTCGTTAGCCAACAAGATGTATCTTAAGAGCCGTGTCGTTAGCCAACAAGGTGTATCTTAAGAGCCGTGTCGTTAGCCAACAAGGTGTATCTTAAGAGCCGTGTCGTTAGCCAACAAGGTGCATCTTAAGAGCCGTGTCGTTAGCCAACAAGGTGCATCTTAAGAGCCGTGTCGTTAGCCAACAAGGTGCATCTTAAGAGCCGTATCGTTAGCCAACAAGGTGTATCTTAAGAGCCGTGTCGTTAGCCAGCAAGGTGTATCTTAAGAGCCGTGTCGTTAGCCAACAAGGTGCATCTTAAGAGCCGTGTCGTTAGCCAACAAGGTGTATCTTAAGAGCCGTGTCGTTAGTCAATAAGGTGCATCTTAAGAGCCGTATCGTTAGCCAACAAGGTGTATCTTAAGAGCCGTGTCGTTAGCCAGCAAGGTGTATCTTAAGAGCCGTGTCGTTAGCCAACAAGGTGTATCTTAAGAGCCGTGTCGTTAGCCAACAAGGTGTATCTTAAGAGCCGTGTCGTTAGTCAACAAGGTGCATCTTAAGAGCCGTGTCGTTAGCCAGCAAGGTGTATCTTAAGAGCCGTGTCGTTAGCCAGCAAGGTGTATCTTAAGAGCCGTGTCGTTAGCCAACAAGGTGTATCTTAAGAGCCGTGTCGTTAGTCAACAAGGTGTATCTTAAGAGCCGTGTCGTTAGTCAATAAGGTGTATCTTAAGAGCCGTGTCGTTAGCCAACAAGGTGCATCTTAAGAGCCGTGCTCGCAACAAGGGGTATTTTTTAGTCGTTAGCCAACAAGGTGTATCTTAAGAGCCGTGTCGTTAGCCAACAAGGTGTATCTTAAGAGCCGTGTCGTTAGTCAACAAGGTGTATCTTAAGAGCCGTGTCGTTAGCCAACAAGGTGTATCTTAAGAGCCGTGTCGTTAGCCAACAAGGTGTATCTTAAGAGCCGTGTCGTTAGCCAACAAGGTGCATCTTAAGAGCCGTGTCGTTAGCTTCAGCCAACAAGGTGTATCTTAAGAGCCGTGTCGTTAGCCAAGCAAGGTGTATCTTAAGAGCCGTGTCGTTAGCCAACAAGGTGTATCTTAAGAGCCGTGTCGTTAGCCAGCAAGGTGTATCTTAAGAGCCGTGTCGTTAGCCAACAAGGTGTATCTTAAGAGCCGTGTCGTTAGCCAACAAGGTGTATCTTAAGAGCCGTGTCGTTAGCCAACAAGGTGTATCTTAAGAGCCGTGTCGTTAGTCACAAGGTGTATCTTAAGAGCCGTGTCGTTAGTCAGCCTCAAGGTGTATCTTAAGAGCCGTGTCGTTAGCCAACAAGGTGTATCTTAAGAGCCGTGTCGTTAGCCAACAAGGTGTATCTTAAGAGCCGTGTCGTTAGCCAACAAGGTGTATCTTAAGAGCCGTGTCGTTAGTCTATAAGGTGCATCTTAAGAGCCGTGTCGTTAGCCAACAAGGTGTATCTTAAGAGCCGTGTCGTTAGTCAACAAGGTGCATCTTAAGAGCCGTGTCGTTAGCCAGCAAGGTGCATCTTAAGAGCCGTGTCGTTAGCCAACAAGGTGCATCTTAAGAGCCGTGTCGTTAGTCAACAAGGTGCATCTTAAGAGCCGTGTCGTTAGCCAGCAAGGTGCATCTTAAGAGCCGTGTCGTTAGCCAGCAAGGTGCATCTTAAGAGCCGTGTCGTTAGCCAGCAAGGTGTATCTTAAGAGCCGTGTCGTTAGCCAGCAAGGTGTATCTTAAGAGCCGTGTCGTTAGCCAACAAGGTGTATCTTAAGAGCCGTGTCGTTAGCCAACAAGGTGTATCTTAAGAGCCGTGTCGTTAGCCAACAAGGTGTATCTTAAGAGCCGTGTCGTTAGCCAACAAGGTGTATCTTAAGAGCCGTGTCGTTAGCCAACAAGGTGCATCTTAAGAGCCGTGTCGTTAGCCAACAAGGTGTATCTTAAGAGCCGTGTCGTTAGTCAACAAGGTGTATCTTAAGAGCCGTGTCGTTAGCCAACAAGGTGCATCTTAAGAGCCGTGTCGTTAGCCAACAAGGTGTATCTTAAGAGCCGTGTCGTTAGCCAACAAGGTGTATCTTAAGAGCCGTGTCGTTAGCCAACAAGGTGTATCTTAAGAGCCGTGTCGTTAGCCAACAAGGTGTATCTTAAGAGCCGTGTCGTTAGCCAACAAGGTGTATCTTAAGAGCCGTGTCGTTAGTCAACAAGGTGTATCTTAAGAGCCGTGTCGTTAGCCAACAAGGTGCATCTTAAGAGCCGTGTCGTTAGCCAACAAGGTGTATCTTAAGAGCCGTGTCGTTAGTCTATAAGGTGCATCTTAAGAGCCGTGTCGTTAGCCAACAAGGTGCATCTTAAGAGCCGTGTCGTTAGCCAACAAGGTGTATCTTAAGAGCCGTGTCGTTAGTCAACAAGGTGTATCTTAAGAGCCGTGTCGTTAGCCAACAAGGTGTATCTTAAGAGCCGTGTCGTTAGTCAACAAGGTGTATCTTAAGAGCCGTGTCGTTAGCCAACAAGGTGTATCTTAAGAGCCGTGTCGTTAGCAAAAGGTGTATCTTAAGAGCCGTGTCGTTAGCCAACAAGGTGCATCTTAAGAGCCGTGTCGTTAGCCAACAAGGTGTATCTTAAGAGCCGTGTCGTTAGCCAGCAAGGTGTATCTTAAGAGCCGTGTCGTTAGCCAACAAGGTGTATCTTAAGAGCCGTGTCGTTAGCCAACAAGGTGCATCTTAAGAGCCGTGTCGTTAGCCAACAAGGTGTATCTTAAGAGCCGTGTCGTTAGCCAACAAGGTGTATCTTAAGAGCCGTGTCGTTAGTCAATAAGGTGCATCTTAAGAGCCGTGTCGTTAGCCAACAAGGTGTATCTTAAGAGCCGTGTCGTTAGCCAACAAGGTGTATCTTAAGAGCCGTGTCGTTAGCCAACAAGGTGTATCTTAAGAGCCGTGTCGTTAGTCAATAAGGTGCATCTTAAGAGTCGTGTCGTTAGCCAATAAGCACAAGGTGTATCTTAAGAGCGTGTCGTTAGTAGCATCTTAAGAGCCGTGTCGTTAGCCAACAAGGTGCATCTTAAGAGCCGTGTCGTTAGCCAACAAGGTGTATCTTAAGAGCCGTGTCGTTAGCCAACATTGTGTATCTTAAGAGCCGTGTCGTTAGCCAACATTGTGTATCTTAAGAGCCGTGTCGTTAGCCAACATTGTGTATCTTAAGAGCCGTGTCGTTAGCCAACAAGGTGTATCTTAAGAGCCGTGTCGTTAGCCAACAAGGTGCATCTTAAGAGCCGTGTCGTTAGCCAACAAGGTGTATCTTAAGAGCCGTGTCGTTAGCCAACATTGTGTATCTTAAGAGCCGTGTCGTTAGCCAACAAGGTGTATCTTAAGAGCCGTGTCGTTAGCCAACAAGGTGCATCTTAAGAGCCGTGTCGTTAGCCAACAAGGTGTATCTTAAGAGCCGTGTCGTTAGCCAGCAAGGTGTATCTTAAGAGCCGTGTCGTTAGCCAACAAGGTGTATCTTAAGAGCCGTGTCGTTAGTCAACAAGGTGTATCTTAAGAGCCGTGTCGTTAGTCAATAAGGTGCATCTTAAGAGCCGTGTCGTTAGCCAACAAGGTGTATCTTAAGAGCCGTGTCGTTAGTCAATAAGGTGCATCTTAAGAGCCGTGTCGTTAGCCAACAAGGTGTATCTTAAGAGCCGTGTCGTTAGTCTATAAGGTGCATCTTAAGAGCCGTGTCGTTAGCCAACAAGGTGTATCTTAAGAGCCGTGTCGTTAGCCAACAAGGTGTATCTTAAGAGCCGTGTCGTTAGTCAATAAGGTGCATCTTAAGAGTGGAGACAAGACTCGAGTGACTACTCCCATCTATATGGTGTATAAGTATATCTGAGCGGCCATACCGACCCCGCTCGTTGTTCACGCTTCTGCCACGGCAACATTTTTTTTGTATGTTGCAACACTTCACATTTAAAGTTGCTTTCATGCACTGAGTCAAATGTGGTCTATGCATTTTGATTTTGACCCATTTTCATCCCCATAATAGTCTTGAAGTACGCTTAATCTTTACTGAAAGAAAACGTTCTGAGACGTTTTTTTCGCTGGCGGCCACCTTTCCAGTGTTCTACAAGGTAATAGGGCGTTTCAAGTTGTAATTTTCCAACTGAGAGCCTGATCTACTATTTGCATTTTAATATTTGTTAACTGTCAACACGACATTTCTTCTGAAATGCTCTCAATCTTCATTCAAAGAAGGGTATTTGAAGCGACATTCCTCCGCATGCACAATGCACATCGGAGCCTGCACTACCATGCGCTACCATGTACAATGCACATCTGAGCCTACACTACCAAGCACTACCATGTACAACGCACATCGGAGCCTACACTACCATGCGCTACCATGTACATACAATGCATATCAGAGCCTACACTACTATGCGCTACCACGTACATACAAAGGCATATCTGAGCCTACACTACCATGCACAACCATGTACAATGCACATCGGAGCCTACACTACCTTGCGCTACCATGTACAATGCACATCGGAGCCTACACTACCATGCGCTACCATGTAATTGTACATACAATGCACATCAGAGCCTACACTACTATGCGCTACCACGTACATACAAAGGCACATCGGAGCCTACACTACCATGCACAACCGTGCACAATGCACACCGGAGCCTACACTACCATGCGCTACCATGTACAATGCACATCGGAGCCTACACTACCATGCGCTACCATGTACACACAATGCACATCAGAGCCTACACTACTATGCGCTACCACGTACATACAAAGGCACATCGGAGCCTACACTACCATGCACAACCATGCACAATGCACATCGGAGCCTACACTACCATGCGCTACCATGTACAATGCACATCGGAGCCTACACTACCAAGCACTACCATGTGCAATGCATATCGGAGCCTACACTACCATGCGCTACCATGTACATACAATGCACATCGGAGCCTACACTACCATGCGCTACCATGTACATACAATGCATATCGGAGCCTACACTACCATGCACACCGCGCATCGGACCGCAGCGACCTCACTCCTTCTGTCTCTGCCACTGCCAGTTGACCGCATGACGTCATGCAGCACGTGACCTGCATTCCTCCGAGCCTGCCAATGTCAGATGTGAACCGTCCCTCGTGCCCGAAAGTCGCATGCGACATAGACGGCTGTGAGACGGCTCGGCGGGACGGCTGTGAGACGCAGGGGCGTGGATCGTGGATCAAGAATCGTGATGCATCGTGGCGTCCATTCTACTCCCACAATTTGGTCGAGTGAATTAAGTTTGAAATGCGATGCATGACTCCACGGGCTATACAGTTGCGGTCGGTCCACCAATTACATTTAACGGCTTGGTCCCCGACCATGTGCCTGCACTATGTCATAGTTATATAGTTCCATCCACCGTTCTATAGTTTCCTGCACCGTTCTATGGTTTCCTCCACTGTTCTATAGTTTCCCCCATAGTCGTACAGTTTCCATGCTGAATTTCAGGGAAAGGATTGCGAGCGAAATTATTATTTTCCAAGTGAAGTCGCACCTTGTGATACCAGTACCGTTCTGATCTGCATATGTAAAACTGTACTGCTACCTCGCGCTGCATTACAATCCTGAACCATGCACCCCCCTCCCACCGTCATGAAGTGCACAATTAACGTGCTGTTCCCGGGGGAAATAGTGATAGTGACTGGCAAGCTCGAGCGCCAGGTCAAAAACGGCTCAGTGACATGCAGGTTGCAGTGGTTAACGATGCCTACTGACACTACATGCGTACAAAGGCCGAGCCGACGGGCTACCAGGGTACCCCACACCGTCCCCTGGACACCCGTGCTGCAGCCGTCACATGCCCACTAAGAGATTGCTCGCTGCAAAAGTTGACACGGACGTGGTAAGCCCGGCTCAGCTTGGCACTAATCGTTATGCATGCAACGGAGAATGGCTGTGCCACGGTTAATAACCGACTAAGGAGCGGAACGGCACACGGCGAGGTGGCGTGAGGGGGATTGTGGAGGGGAGGGGCGAGGGGATGGGGAGGGGTTGATGGTGACATTGAGACGTGACAGTGAGGGAAAGCCAATATGGGATGACGACAGGGGGTGGCGAAGGTAATGAGGGACGAGGACGAGGAAAGGAGACGGTGGGAGGGGTGACGGTAAGGGGTGACGGTAAGGGGTGACGGTAAGGGGTGACGGTAAGGGGTGACGGTAAGGGGTGACGGTAAGGGGTGACGGTAAGGGGTGACGGTAAGGGGTGACGGTAAGAGGTGACGGTAAGGGGTGACGGTAAGGGGTGACGATAAGGGGTGACGGTAAAGGGAGGCGGACTTTGGTAAGTAATGAGGCATTGCTATTTCTACCACCTATCTATCTGTTTGCATGGCTATTCACACGCACACACACACACACACACACACGCCACACACGCATATATATATATATATATATATATATATATATATATATATATATATATATATATATATATATATATCAAATACCCCGTGTGCATGGGCGTAAAATAACGGAACGTGTACGTACTTTTATCGCTAATGCGAAGGTTCGCTCCTGCAAACGGGCGCCTTGTGCCGCCAAACTAACGAATGTTTTGCCGCTCAATCATTATTGCAGAGTTGGGATTTTCAAAATAACGCTATCTTGATGATCATTTTCATCACTAACGTTTAGATATTTACCACTAAAAGTTAAGTACAAACTAAGTTTCCAGCAAGTACGCCATTTACTTGCGTTTATCTATATTCTACTTCATTTGATGATCAATATAACTCAGAAGAGCTCCATATGCAGACAACAAAGCCCTATCACCGCTGCACTATCCATCCTGGCGCCGCGAGTCGACGCCTTGTCGATGTCGACGGTTGGAGGACTGTTTTCAATCAAGGATAAATTAACATAGGCATTAGCTGTATTTGACCTGCGGTAACAGACACGCAACGAGCAATTTCATGCTATGAAAGTTGCGGTTGTGTTCGGATTGCTGCTTACCTGTAGCAGTGTGCAGCCATCGACGGAAAAAGACAGTAGGCGGTTTCACGCGTGCACTGGCGGAAGTAATCGTCGTGACATCCCAATGGCGAGGTCAGGGCATAATAATTACGTTGATCAGAAAGCTTTTAGTCTGTAGATTGGACCTATTTATGATATCAATAAACGAACAGAGTAGGGTCAGTTACCTAATACGACAAGTTTTTGGACTAGTAACAGCTTGTTTATGCACAAACCCTGAAAATGTACACCCACATCCGCGCCTGGGACGTCATCTAGTCGGAAATCTGGAAGTCGGACCAAGCGAGCCTGACTTCGGAAGTAAACTCGATGACAACAGCTGTTTGTCGAATTCAGCGGTCTTCAAATGCCAAATTTTCCGAGCACTCGACCACTCTGATCAATATCGCCAGCCATCTTCAACTGCAGTAAGTGATTGGCCCTTTATGATAGCTGGGACGAATCATAATCCACGTTTAAAAAAATGACGTCATTATTTGTGCTCTGATTGCATCATTTACAGCTGAAATATGTCAGGCGAGCCAACAAACAAGTTTGTCTCAGATGCGCATATTTTGGACGTGTTGCGGTCTTTTGGGTGCTGTAAACAATTCATGCTTTGTTCTTTCTTGCGTGTATGATATTCAAAGGCAAGGATCAATTGCCCTCCCCCCACAGTATGGGTTATTCAGGTAGGAGTACAGCAACATTTAAAAACGGAGCCACGTATGGTGCGGTACAGCGGATGCCGTTACAACTGTAAGCAACCCGCTTGTAAAGTGGAGAGAATTTAATATTTTCGGGAGCGTCAAGAGGGAATCGTAGCATCTGGAAATGATGTATTTCAATATTTATTCATAATACAGGTACTTCACAGCCATAAAATAAAACGTGAAAGGAAAAATATTCATCCGCAGGATATATACTACCACTTTCTCCCTAATATTGCATATTTGCTGGTAATCCAACGGCAAATTTATGTTCTATCCGACAACTCCTACCTCCCGGCCATGGTGTCAAATGGGGCCAGGTTGGCTAGTTGTTTCTGTGAATTGAGCGCTTTTTTCAAACAGTGCCACAATTTGAATATGTTGGTTAAGTTTAATATTGAATTGATTACTTCATAGTTAAAACTTCTTGAACATTCCATATATACAGATAAAGTACATATATTTCAATGATATGCCCTTCATACTAGACGAAGTCATCGACATTGCATCCCGGTGCTTATTGGCCGTCGTGAAATGGGCTACGAAACTCTCCAAAAAAAACCCCCCCCCAAGAAATAAAAAAAATTTACTGTGATTTAATTTGTAATTAGCTTTGAGTCGTAAACAATTAAACGTCAATGCTGAAAAGAACAGCCAAGGTTGTGTTAGCTTGAAAATCCTCACGTCTCCGGCAGTGACTTTACGATGAAGCCTCCTTTAGTTTGGTTGTACCATGCGTCCGTTTACATGCGCGGATTTTAGCGTCAAAGAGAAAATGACGCAGCCGTTCCGTTATTTTATGCTCATGAAAACCGGGTATTTCATATATGTTTACCATTTGTATCACGAAAATCTCATATTTCATGATTTTCTCGACAGAGAAAACCCGAAGATTCGCTTTCATCACCCGAATATCTTGTACTGCTTTGACCACCTGTGCTGCTGTATATCCCCTCAGTACGATCGGTTTGCCACATCCTGGACGATCCAGATATATAGATACTTGTACTCTTCATATATATTTGTAATGTAACACTTCACTTTCAAGTGGCAACTTCTTCGTCGGCAAACTGCCCAGTTGACCACCTACAAAATTAGCCATCTTAACTTGTCTTCTCTTTGCGATTGCATTCAATGAAAATCGCCCGCAAACAAAATATCGACCAGGGATTTGCTTAGAAGAAACCAGGGACATTTGAAATAGCCTAAGGAAGCGAAAACAAGACAACAAAACTCGCTAAACGAGTGATAAGAATGACACCGATTTCTCCAGGCGATAAGAAAACATTTGATCGGTATGTGAAATGGCCCTCAAGCGAACTGTTCGGCGGGTCTCATTTACACGGAGGTCCCACATCACACCAGACAAGCTGTTTGTGCATTCGTCCGTCAAAGGCTCTGTCTCGCACCTCAGCTCAGCTCAGTTGTTGGAAGCTTGGTATCAGGCTTGCACTAAGTCTAAGAACACACGACCCGTGTTGACCTGCCGGGATCCAAACAAGAACGATAACAAAAGGCGCGGATGATACATTCAAGTGACACACAAACTGCCAATTTCGCTAAAGCGCTCCCAGATTTTGCAACCAACCCAGGAAAACAGTTTGCTAAGCGCTACATTGCCAGGATAGACGCCAACCTATTGACATTGGCCTCATTGGGGGTAACGAGCGTCTCTGTTCGTCTGCTCGTGCTCCGCCTGGTGTTGGGAACCGACCTCCGACATCAGACTCCGCACGTTGCCATGGAGACTGCAACGCCGGCATCGTCCGCAGCAGGTTTGAACATCGTCAAAGCGCCCATACTGCCAGTCTTGATACCTAGAGGAAATCTTTCTAGCAGGAAGTCTTTTACAGGCATGAAGCCACTTTTCAATAGGCATTGTAACTGCCCGCTTACAGTATATATATTAATTTTAAAGTTGTTTTTCACTCCACCATCATATATATTCACACACACACACACACACACAGAGGGAGAGAGAGAGAGAGAGAGAGAGAGAGAGAGACGCAGCTGGGCTGCGGATGACACCCGGACCGTGACCGTGTGCTGGACAGGCGGCGTGTTCGACACGCGCGGCGGTACCGGGAGAAGAGCTGTGTCGAGGCTACGCCGCGGTGGGTCGGCCATGAGGTAGCCGGTGATAGACGGCAGGCTGCTGCCGTGGCGGTACGTTGCGACATGGTCAGCTATGCTAAGTACCCACGCATAATGCATGGCGACGAGGGCTGGTGAGTAGTGCTCATTGAAGTGTTCATGGTGCTCATGTGAGCAGTCACTTCAGTTCAGTAAAGCGTTTTATGTTTATTCTGTGGATAAGTGGTGGTGCATGATGACCACTGTGATCCATATGACCCCCCCACTACATATTTTATAAACAAATATACAAAGTGCACTATAATTAAGAACTATTTGTTAGTGTAGTGTTTGCAAGCACCACAGGATGGCTTGCAGTTGTGACCTATACGTCATCAGCAGCAAAAAATGCTGCACATTTTCACCTGATGAATTGTCCTAGAGCCTTCACAATGTGTGCAGAGCTACGAAAACATTTCGATGTTGCATAGCAGCCATGGAATTACGCGATATTTTAGCCAGCACGTCCCATTCGTTAACGTTTTGCACCAGTACACCCTCATGAAAGTGGTTAATGTTGTTGGCAGTGCACTTCAGTTAGTTAGCACTGCTCTTCCAAAGCTGCCTGGTCTGCTGCTACACGGAAGCGATTCGGCTGTGGAATATTACGCCAGTGTAGGGTGCGAGTATGTTCAGTGCATGGTAGGGTCGGTGAAATGTGTCTGTAGGGCCAGTGTAGAGTTCGAGTAGGTTCAGTGCATGGTAAGGTCAGCGAGGTGTGTGTGTAGGGCCAGTGTAGAAATTTCGAGTAGGTTCAGAGCATGGTAGGGTCGGTGAGGTGTGTCTGTAGGGCCAGTGTAGAGTTCGAGTAGGTTCAGTGCATGGTAGGGTCGGTGAGGTGTGTCTGTAGGGCCAGTGTAGAGTTCGAGTAGGTTCAGTGCATGGTAGGGTCGGTGAGGTGTGTCTGTAAGGCCAGTGTAGAGTTCGAGTAGGTTCAGTGGATGGTAGGGTCGGTGAGGTGTGTCTGTAGAGCCAGTGCAGGGAGCACAGACAGGTTTTGCTGCCACCTGACCGCCAGCAGCAGCAGCCAGCTTCACTGTCGCCAGGCTCCGGTGGTGACAGCAGCCAGCTTCACTGTCGCCAGGCTCCGGTGGTGACAGCAGCCAGCTTCACTGTCGCCAGGCTCCGGTGGTGACAGCAGCAGCAGCCAGCTTCACTGTCGCCCGGCTCCGGTGACAGCAGCCAGCTTCACTGTCGCCCGGCTCCGGTGGTGACAGCAGCAGCAGCCAGCTTCACTGTCGCCCGGCTCCGGTGGTGACAGCAGCCAGCTTCACTGTCGCCCGGCTCCGGTGGTGACAGCAGCCAGCTTCACTGTCGCCCGGCTCCGGTGACAGCAGCCAGCTCACTGTCGCCGGCTCCGTGGTGACAGAGCCAGCTTCACTGTCGCCCGGCTCCGGTGACAGCAGCCAGCTTCACTGTCGCCCGGCTCCGGTGGTGACAGCAGCCACTTGTCCGGTGACGCTCGCGTTTAAGCAGTTCCTGTGCGGTCCTCAGCAGCACTGTCGCCCGGCTCCGGTGACAGAGCCAGCTTCACTGTCGCCCGGTCCTGTGACGCAGCCAGCTTCACTGTCGCCCGGCTCCGGTGACAGCAGCCAGCTTCACTGTCGCCGGCTCCGGTGGTGACAGCAGCCAGCTCACTGTCGCCGGCTCCGGTGACAGCAGCCAGCTTACTGTCGCCCGGCTCCGGTACAGCAGCAGCAGCCAGCTTCACTGTCGCCCGGCTCCGTGGTGACAGCAGCCAGCTCACTGTCGCCCGGCTCCGGTTGACGCAGCTCGGTCCGGTCGAGCAGTTACTGTGCCGGTCCGGTGACAGCAGCCAGCTTCACTGTCGCCGGCTCCGGTGACAGCAGCCAGCTCACTGTCGCCCGGCTCCGGTGGTGAGGTTTGCCGGCGGTGCGAGCCAACTGTCGGCTCCGTACACAGCCAGCCACCGCGGCTCCTTGAAGAGCCAGCTCACCCGGCTCCGGTGTGACAGTCTCGACTCTTGGACTTGAGCCGCTTTTCGCCGGTCCTGTGACGCCCGCTTCCTTCGCCCGGTCCTGGTGAAGCAGCAGCCAGCTTCACTGTCGCCGGCTCCGGTGGTGACCAGCAGCAGCCAGCTTCACTGTCGCCCGGCTCCGGTGCGCAGCCAGCTCACTGTCGCTCGGCTCCGGTGGTGACAGCAGCCAGCTTCACTGTGCCGGCTCCGGTGGTGACGCACCAGCTTCATGTCGCCCGGCTCCGTCGCGCCACTGTGCCGGCTCCGGTGACAGCAGCCAGCTTCACTGTCGCCAGGCTCCGGTGACGCAGCCTTCACTGTCGCCAGGCTCCGGTGGTGACAGCAGCCAGCTTCACTGTCGCCGGCTCCGGTGACCGCAGCTTCACTGTGCCGGCTCCGGTGACGCAGCCAGTACTGTCCCGGCGGTGACAGCAGCAGCTTCACTGTCGCCCGGCTCCGGTGGTGACAGCAGCCAGCTTCACTGTCGCCCGGCTCCGGTGGTGACAGCAGCCAGCTTCACTGTCGCCCGGCTCCGGTGACAGCAGCCAGCTTCACTGTCGCCCGGCTCCGGTGGTGACAGCAGCCAGCTTCACTGTCGCCCGGCTCCGGTGGTGACAGCAGCCAGCTTCACTGTCGCCCGGCTCCGGTGACAGCAGCCAGCTTCACTGTCGCCCGGCTCCGGTGGCGGCCACGTGTGCAGCGGCAGCAGCCAGCCTCGTTCGACCCCGGGTCACCAGGTCACCGGAGCTTCCGGCCCTGTTACGGTGACGCTGGAGGAGCCAGGTCGAGTTCAACAGACCACTGTTCGCGGGACGGATGTAGGCTGCGCATTGGCAGTTAATTCGTGCAATGTCGCTGACTTTGTGGGCCGTGCAATAGACAAGCGTTGTGTAGATGGCGGTGGGTGGTGTGGTAGCGTCCACTGTCGGTCGTGCAGTAGATGGGCGTTGTGTAGATGGCGGTGGGCGGTGTGTGTGCGTCCACTGTGGGCCGTGCGTTTGCTGACGCCTATGGCGACCTATCACGTATGTGTACAGCCGTGTCGATGAAGCCAATCAGATCAGTGCATTTCTGAGGTGCGGTGAAAATATTATTAGTCATGCAACATGGCTACATAAATGGCTCAAGTGAGTGTCAGGTGTGCGCTAGGAATCAGCATAGTTTATTGGGTCTGAGCCATTTCAACTGAGCGATCAAGAATCGGGTGGGATAAACATATCTGCTCTATCTGAACAAAACACTGAAACATCACAGGTAAAAGCTTTATTCATGAGTCGCACTGTTGTATTCTTGTATACCGCATGTTTTTCCTACCCCGTGTAACGTTTGGCTGGTGATTGGTTAAATCCTGTCAGAGTTGCATGGCTGAAAAATATTATATACGTCAGAACCGTCATCTACCTGTCTTCTATGCTCATTGAGATAGAGAACGCCATCGGAGCTTTGGCCGGGTAGGCGGCTACCTGACCGGGTAGGCACTACCTGTCCGGGTAGGCGGCTATCTGTCCGGGTAGGCGGCTATCTGTCCGGGTAGGCGGCTGCCTGTCCGGGTAGGCGGCTATCTGTCCGGGTAGGCGGCTATCTGTCCGGGTAGGCGGCTGCCTGTCCGGGTAGGCGGCTATCTGTCCGGGTAGGCGGCTATCTGTCCGGGTAGGCGGCTATCTGTCCGGGTAGGCGGCTATCTGTCCGGGTAGGCGGCTGCCTGTCCGGGTAGGCGGCTATCTGTCCGGGTAGGCGGCTGCCTGTCCGGGTAGGCGGCTATCTGTCCGGGTAGGCGGCTATCTGTCCGGGTAGGCGGCTATCTGTCCGGGTAGGCGGCTATCTGTCCGGGTAGGCGGCTACCTGTCCGGGTAGGCGGCTATCTGTCCGGGTAGGCGGCTACCTGTCCGGGTAGGCGGCTATCTGTCCGGGTAGGCGGCTATCTGTCCGTGGGTAGTAGTCGGCTACCTGCCCGGGTAGGCGGCTACCTGTCCGGGTAGGCGGCTATCTGTCCGGGTAGGCGGCTATCTGTCCGGGTAGGCGGCTATCTGTCCGTGTAGGCGGCTGCCTGTCCGGGTAGGCGGCTATCTGTCCGGGTAGGCGGCTACCTGTCCGGGTAGGCGGCTACCTGTCCGGGTAGGCGGCTATCTGTCCGGGTAGGCGGCTATCTGCCCCGGCGATCTGCACCAGCGCCCACGATCGGTTCACAACGATGCAGCGGCTAATAATGTTAGGTATGTCCCTGATATGTTAATCGCAAAACGACATGAAGCGAAGGTTGCGTTTAAACCTGCCTCAATAAAATGTGCCTGGTGTCTTAAAAATAGCAGAGAACTACGCTTGCATTAATTTTGGTCACTTCGGGGAGTCCTCACGCCCTCCCCTTCCCCTTGGACCTGCTCCTGCATTGCATTGAACGCTAAATAACCAACGCTAATAGGGAATGAATAAATATGCATAGGGAATGAATACGGAAGTCTGTGTGCAAGTGAAACACCCTCCCTCGAACACAACTGCAAATATTGACACAAAAGATAGGATATAAACAGTGAATAGAAGCGCAACAAAATGATGGTGTAACACGAATCAGACATGAATAAGCAATACGAACAGAAACCGTGTTCAAGAAGCTCTCGCACGCACAGCGATGACGCTCTTTGTTTTGTGACTCCACTCATACTCAGTAATTGGTTTCCCCATGAAGCTTGTTCAAATTAATCAACTTTCGCAGATCATGGATTTGCCTTGGAGGTTTGTGAATGGCATAACAGCTCCAGCTGAGTACCATGAGCTATGCCATGTCATATAGCTATGCCTTGCCATAAAGCTATGCCTTGGCATATAGCTATGCCTTGTCATATAGCTATTCATTGCCATGTATATACACCTTGTCATATAACCATACCTTGCCATATAGCTCTACGCCTTGTCATATAGCTATACCTTGCCATATAGCTGTCTTGCGATAGGTGACCCATTGTTCTGTTTTCTTCTCCAGCTCATTTACAATGGGGGGGGGGGGGGTCGGGTAAGCGTTGCACAAAAACACCAATCCGCAAGATTTAAAAAACTTACCGCCATGGTGGCCCACTGACGTAAATCTGGTTGCGCCTTATGCACATGGCTCATCAGTCTACCCCAGTGGTAAAATGCTCTAGCCGTCGGTGGAGCATGCAAATATCTGGAGAATGGTGAGGCTAGATCAGCTGGGGTATAGGGTGAGGATATACACGCTGGGGTATAGGGTGAGGGTAGACCCGCTGGGGAATAGGGTGAGGATAGACTCACTGGGGTCTATGGTGAGGGTAGATTCGTTGTGGTTTAGGATGAGGGTATATCTGCTAGGGAATAGGGTGAGGATAGATCCGCTGGGGTATAGGGTGAGGCTAGACACGCTGGGGTATAGGGTGAGGGTAAACCCACAGGGGCATAGGGTGATGATGGACACGCTGGGGTAAATGGTGAGGCTAGACCGGCTGGAGACAACCTGGGACGATAAAAAACAGCGTATATATTGCTTCACACATTCATCATAATTGCAGAGTTTAAGTTTCGAGTGGAAGGTGGTGCAACTGTGCACTCGAAGCGTCTGCAGTTGCACCGTCTGGCACCCACAGCATGCTGCACGCGCTGCCGGCACCCGTGAAACCCGAGGTGGCCTCGAATATGTGATCGTCGGACGAAAAACGAGCCTGGATTACATAGATCATCCCGTTAATCAACAGGCCCAACACGGCCCACTTAGCCTGTCCCGTAATTCTGCACCGGACAGGCTGGCGTCCGCTCCTGGTCCGACCTATCTCAACCGGGCCGAATTCATCGCAGACAGCCTGCGCGTCGCGAAAGCCGTGTTGACAAACAAGCTGACCACAGATGGCTCGGACGTCTCGGCACGCACCGTCCCCGCAGTCCCCTCCGTGACGTCAGACGGCTCGGACGTCTCGGCACGCACCGTCTCCGCAGTCCCCTACGTGACGTCAGATGGCAGGCTGTCAGTGCTGACAAACGGTGGAGGCTCAACCGCGCCCGCCCGGCTTTACGGCCGCAATTAAGCGGACAAACTGGATGTGAGACCACCTCGGTGCCCGGCAAGCAATTATCACACCGCATTGGAGAGTTCGCACCGGCCGGCGGCGGATGAAAGGGCACTCTGTAGCGGCTGCTCGCCGACAGTGCGTGCGATTACGACCAGCTGGAATGGGTGCGATTACGACCAGCTGGAATGGGTGCGATTACGACCAGCTGGAATGGGTGCGCGGCCGACGACCGGCGGCAATCCGGTACCCGTCCGGTACCCGTCCGGTACCCGTCGCATGTGAAGGTGCGGCGCACGGAAGCCCTGCACTCCGGGTGGTCCTTGAGGACTCCGAGCGCCGACGATGAGTCGCTGCACGACGTGATACCCCCAGGCGGAAGTTGAACTCGCGCGCGCCGACGAGGAGAGGTGATGGCTGGCGTTTGAAGCTGGCGGAGGCAACACTATCGACGACCACCGGGGATGTGTGTCAGCTGTGGTGGGGGTGGGGGTGGGCAGGAGGTGAGGGGGCGAGAAATAGTTTCTGTAATAGAACGCCACGTGCCTCCATCAGTCAGTGGTTAGCGCAAGACGACAGTTCCGGTTTGGTGACCAAATATGCTGCACCTGATACTGCACTGTTATGTTGCAGAGGCGGAAGGTGCTATGGTCTGTCACAGACGCTGACAATGGGGGGGAGGCGAAATGCCAGGGAAACTGCCCGTGGCAATAAAAAGTTGTTTTTCTTACGCAAATTTGTCGTCGCTCAATCAGAGTTGATCGGCCATGGCGCTTTAGGGCCTCCCCTAGGAAGTATCCGAGTGTGTGTCTGGTGGAGCATCTGGTCCCTGCTGGCGCGCGATCCCGCCGGCTGTGTGCCTGGTGGAGCACCTGGTCCCTGCTGGGTGTGTCTGGTGGAGCACCTGGTGCCTGCTGGGTGTGTCTGGTGGAGCACCTGGTCCCTGCTGGGTGTGTCTGGTGGAGCACCTGGTCCCTGCTGGGTGTGTCTGGTGGAGCATCTGGTCCCTGCTGGGGCGCGATCCCGCCGGCTGTGACTGCTGGAGCTCACGCCGCCTCTGGCTGGTCGGCGACGCGACGTTGTCGCCGATTGGCTCTGTGTTGGCTCTGTGATTGGCTCTGTGTTGGCTCTGTGATTGGCTCTGTGTTTCGCGTGTGTATGTCAACGGTCACGTGACAGTGGGTCGGCTGTAACAGCGGGTTAACTATGCGGGTTAACTACAGTGGGTCGGCTGTGACAGCGGGTTAACTATGCGGGTTAACTACAGTGGGTCGGCTGTGACAGCGGGTTGACTATGCGGGTTAACTACAGTGGGTCAGCTGTGACAGCGGGTTGACTATGCGGGTTAACTACAGTGGGTCGGCTGGACAAGCTATAGTACAGGGGCGCGAAGCGGTGACGCGGGAACTGGTGGCTTGACAGCGGTTGACTATGCGGGTTAACTACAGTGGGTCGCTTACAGCGGGTTGACTATGCGGGTTAACTACAGTGGGTCGGCTGTGACAGCGGTTGACTATGCGGGTTAACTACAGTGGGTCGGCTTGACAGCGGTTAACTATGCGGTTAACTACAGTGGGTCGGCTTGACAGCGGGTTGACTATGGGTTAATACGTGGGTGGCTGTGACAGCGGGTTACTTGCGGTTACTACAGGGCGACGCGGTTACTAGGCGAAGCGTTACGGAAAGTGGGTGGCTGTACGCGTTACTATGCGTTCCGTGGTGCTCGCGGGTTACACAGGGGTCGGCTGTGAAGCGGGTTCTATGGGTTAACTAGGTCGGCTGTGACAGCGGGTTGACTATGCGGGTTAACTACAGTGGGTCAGCTGTGACAGCGGGTTGACTATGCGGGTTAACTACAGTGGGTCGGCTGTGACAGCGGGTTAACTATGCGGGTTAACTACAGTGGGTCGGCTGTGACAGCGGGTTGACTATGCGGGTTAACTACAGGGGTCGGCTGGACGAAGGGTTACTAAGGGTCGGCTGACAGCGGTACAGGGTGGGTCGAGGGAAGCGGGTTACAGTGGGTGGCTGTGACAGCGGGTTGACTATGCGGTTAACTGGGGTCGGCTGGGTTGACTATGTTAACACATGGGTCGCTGTACGCGGGTTGACTATGCGGGTTAACTACGTGGGTCGGCTTGACAGCGGGTTAACTATGCGGGTTAACTACAGTGGGTCAGCTGTGACAGCGGGTTGACTATGCGGGTTAACTACAGTGGGTCGGCTGTGACAGCGGGTTAACTACGTGGGTCGGCTGTGACAGCGGGTTAACTACAGTGGGTCGGCTGTGACAGCGGGTTGACTATGCGGGTTAACTACAGTGGGTCGGCTGTGACAGCGGGTTGACTATGCGGGTTAACTACAGTGGGTCGGCTGTGACAGCGGGTTAACTACAGTGGGTCGGCTGTGACAGCTGGTTGACTATGCGGGTTAACTACAGTGGGTCGGCTGTGACAGCGGGTTGACTATGCGGGTTAACTACAGTGGGTCGGCTGTGACAGCGGGTTAACTACGTGGGTCGGCTTACAGCTGGTTGACTATGCGGGTTAACTACAGTGGGTCGGCTGTGACAGCTGGTTGACTATGCGGGTTAACTACAGTGGGTCGGCTGTGACAGCGGGTTAACTATGCGGGTTAACTACAGTGGGTCGGCTGTGACAGCGGGTTGACTATGCGGGTTAACTACAGTGGGTCAGCTGTGACAGCGGGTTGACTATGCGGGTTAACTACAGTGGGTCGGCTGTGACAGCGGGTTAACTATGCCAGCCGAGAGCAGGCCGGCGTCAGGCGTCAAGAGGCAAGTGCAAAACAATATTGTCCAGCGAATCATACTTGATAAATGGGATGCCGGTTGTGCATGTCCACACCTCGTAAACAATAGCTCATGGATGATCGACCCATGCCCAGGTATGCTGCCAACACTTCCTCAAACTGCGGCGCAATTCCCGGTGACGTCGTCATGCGGCAACAATGCAGTTTGGCGTGCGCAACACCAACCCAATACGTCGACGATAGACTCATAAATAATCACTCGCAACATTCTTCAGCACACAAGTGCGTCCGGTCAACACCGTGGCCTGCTGCTATGGCACAATTTTGCGTCATCATTTAGCAGACGGCTGAAGCCTGCAGCAAATGTTATACCGTCACGGCATGACCAAATGGCCATCGTTCCCAGCGATGTCAGGCTCGAACAGCGCCCACATGTGCTCAGCAATCACTTCTCGTGGGCCCGCCCCGAGCACGTGACCAAAGCTGACCATTCCTCGCCACCCTGCACCCGATGTATTCAACACCGCCCGCCACATGAAGTCGTCCTCACCACCCACCAGCTGAAGCCTTCCACACCACCCACCACCTGAAGCCTGCCTCACTACCTGAAACCTCCCTCACAATCCACCTCTTCAAGTCTTCCTCATCACCCACCACCTGAAAGAAGTCTTCTTCACCACCCACCATCTGAAACGTCCCCAGCCACCCATTTCTTGAAGTCTTCCTCACCACCCACCACCTGAAGCCTCCCTTGTCACTCACAGCTTGACGTCTCCCTCACCACTCACCACGTGGAGTCTCGCTGATGCCACTCCTCGCCTGCACCTCTGACCACACCAATCACCGCTTGTAGCTCCTGCCACCGCTAGAGACCATCGTAAGTGACTCACTGACTCGCTGACTCGCTGACTCGCTGACTCGCTGACCGCTGACGAGAAGAGACGCTGCCGCGCCGACACCGACCAGCTCCGAATTCCTGGCGACAAAAACGGTTTGCGCGGCACTCGGCGGTGACGGGCGGCTGGCCGTCGGCACCCATTGTTCGCCGGCCGGGCGTCCTGGGCGTTCTGGGCGTCCTGGGCGTCCTGGGCGCCTCCGTCCTGTCCGACGCGTCATCGCCGCCGCTAACGGCCGCTGACGACCAGCCGCCGAAATACCAGCCCAGCGTCCCACCAAACGCTATCTGACAACAGCCGCCCGGTGTGGACTGGTCTGCTCGGTGTGGACTGGCCTGCTCGGTGTGGACTGGTCTGCTCGGTGTGGACTGGCCTGCTCGGTGTGGACTGGTCTGCCTGGTGTGGACTGGCCTGCTCGGTGTGGACTGGCCTGCTCGGTGTGGACTGGTCTGCTCGGTGTGGACTGGTCTGCTTGGTGTGGACTGGCCTGCTCGGTGTGGCTGTCGGTGTGGACTGGCCTGCTCGGTGTGGACTGTGGCTGCTCGGTGTGGACTGGTCTGCCTCGGTGTGGACTGGCCTGCTCGGTGTGGACTGGTCTGCTCGGTGTGGACTGGTCTGCTCGGTGTGGACTGGCCTGCTCGGTGTGGACTGGCCTGCTCGGTGTGGACTGGCCTGCTCGGTGTGGACTGGCCTGCTCGGTGTGGACTGGCCTGCTCGGTGTGGACTGGCCTGCTCGGTGTGGACTGGTCTGCTCGGTGTGGACTGGCCTGCTCGGTGTGGACTGGTCTGCTCGGTGTGGACTGGCCTGCTCGGTGTGGACTGGTCTGCTTGGTGTGGACTGGCCTGCTCGGTGTGGACTGGCCTGCTCGGTGTGGACTGGCCTGTGGTGTGGACCGGCCTGCTCGGTGTGGACTGGTCTGCTCGGTGTGGACTGGCCTGCTCGGTGTGGACTGGCCTGCTCGGTGTGGACTGGTCTGCTCGGTGTGGACTGTCATGCTCGGTGTGGACTGGTCTGCTCGGTGTGGACTTGATGTGCCAAGTCGATTCGATACGAATAATCTGGTTTTATATGAACTAGTGAGGAATCAACGTAGTACCTGATAGGGGTACGCCAGCTTCACAGAGACGACCTGATCTTGTCGGTCAGCTCGTCAGCTGGTCATAATTACGTGAAAAAGCCATGCAGCCGGAGCTAAGCAAAAAATAAACATAAGACAAAACACGCGGCGGACATAAAAAAACTACCACCACCGTGCCTGCCCAAGACAAGCCTTTCTAATATTCATGCCACAACCTTTCAGTACGGAGGGTAAGCGGACGCCATGGTGTTTACCCGCCGTCGCTCCATATATATGCCTAGCGAGTCGAGAATTATCAGATCCAGCGCTTTGTTACATAAAACCATTGCACACAATATTATATATATATATATATATATATATATATATATATATATATATATATATATATATATATGCATATATATCTTGTAATAATCTGGGAGCAGATTTTCTTGTACGCATGCAGTATTCAATTCGATAGCGTTCTCTGCATCTGTCTTCTTTTTATTCAGGCTCTCTACAACGCACTTCTTACAATGCATGATCTATGATTGTCGGCAAAGATATATTTAATATTTCCAAGAGTTATATAATGATTAATATGCAAAAGTTAATACTAAAAAGCATGATGTAATTATTATGGGAAGGCAGCGTCGATGTGTAGCAAATCGTGATTGGAAGTAATTATTTTTTTGTCGAAGTTTCAACCAGCCTTGACCATCTTCAGCAACTAACACAGTACGAATCACGTAGGTGCAATACAAACATAAAAATGCAATGATGATATGCACAGCTTCAATTACAACGCTTCCTATCCTGAAGACACGCTACGCATCGACAAGAGCGTATGTCAATATTTCATGAAATAATCTTATCAGAGACATACAATAGCCGCAATATATGATACATCGTATACAATGCACAGTAATCGTGATACGCAAAACACATCACAAGCATGACAACATGCATGCCATCCTGGCATGAGAATCATTCATGCACTAATGCAGGGGTTAAGTGTATACTTGCATGTTACATAGGGACAGGTGCGTGTGTGTCTATGTGAGTGCATTGCTGGTGGGGGCTGCTTCACGGATGCGGATGGCTTCAGCTGCCACCAGGAGCCGCTAATGACGACAGTGCAGCAGGATGGTAGTGTTGGCTGCGATTGTGATTGCGGCTGTTGGCTGGTTAGACGTGTGCTGTGCTCTGTTAACGCATGCCTGTTGGGGCCACCCTCCTGGAGGTACATGGTGAAGCGGCGGGCTGAGGATCGTAGTTGTGTGACGGATGTAGGATACGTTACGGTGGGGTGGTCCGAAATGAAAACCGTTTCTCAGATTCAGCGGGAACCGTGTTTTTTTCCCATTGCTCTTTGTGAGAAATTTCCAAAATGATGCAGCAATCGATATTTTGAGAAAAAAACTTTCACCTTGCCTCAAAACGATTGGAATTGATCCGCTTTGTGCATTATGTTTGCGCCGGCGCCAAGCGTACGCGCCAATTTTAAGCGCGCGCTCGATTGCAACGGTTGCAATGATTGCAATGCTTTGATTGGCTATCGTGGAAAGAAATTATTTCTATAGCCACCAGTGTGTTGACTTTGTCACCCGCGCCAGCGGCATTTGAACTTCAGTCCCTGACGGAGCCTGAGGGTGCCTACACCTACCTACCTATGTAGTGGCAAATGTAGACTGGCTTACTGTGAGCAGGTGTTGCATCCGACGTTTTCTAACGGGACTCAGGATACTTCGGTATCGATACAGTATAAAGTCGACATTTTTTTTCAGTTTTGTGGGGCAAAGCTTTTGCTGCTTGTGGTGGGCAAGTGCGCCCCATCCCAAAACACCCGTCTAACTGAAAATTAATATTATTACGTGCTGTTGTGCTACATTCCCAAGGTGCACAATGTCAGGTTGTTGTTGTGTTGTTGTTGTGTTGCTTCTAGTCTTTCTGGCCAAAGAGACCAGTGCCCTTTCGGAAGGCGGCGGCCGCTACCGGGTGTCCCCACATATCCCTCATGAAGGGTACGCTGTGCCGTTAGCGAAGGTGATTGTGTATTATTGTGCGCAGTCGCCAATTATGTGCTTTATGATGAGTGGTGAGTAGAGTGTTGCAGTCTGGGCAGGAATCCGCCGCAGTTTCATCTATTATCTTCAGGTGTGAGAGGGGGGGGGGGGCAGGATGGTGCCCGCAGTTGAATCTGGTCAGGTAGATTCTATCCTGGCGGGGTAGAAGGAGCTGAACCTGGTCAGGTAGACTCTATCCTGGCGGGGTAGAATGAGCTGAACATGGTCAGTAGACTCTATCCTAGCGGGGTAAATGGAGCTGAACGTGGCCAGGCATACTCTATCCAGGCGGGGTAGAAGCAGTTTAGAAGGGTGTATGTCAGAAGGTCCTGCGTTTAGGATTGAATTGTTTTCTGGTGCTCCAGTTCTTCTGCTTGTGATCTATGCATGTGTGTCATTGTTTGTGGAGACTGTTTCTGGGAGGGCGAGGGGGAAGTTCGCCTGCAAGTGTTCTGTGTATATTCTGTGGGGTGTTGTTTTGATATTTTAAAGCTATGTTGGTGGTGCGTCATGTAACGTAATGCTAATTTTATCTCGTTTTCTGGTGTTGGTTCTATCTCCACTGTGGAAAAGACAAGAGTTTCAACGTCAGAAGGTCTAGTCGACCAGCCAAGTGATGTCGTGGCCAGGGTCCAGCTGTCGTTGCCGACAAGTGGGCCGTGACCGCGATACATATCCTCAACAATCGACCTGCGCCAAACGTGGCGCTGCTAATTCTGGTGGCTACCACAGCCATGAATTGTCCGGTGACAAGAGGGCTGATGATGCGACAATGCGACATCAGGTCCACCAGTAGGTACAGGTACGTCACCACCAGATCCACCAGTGGGTACAGGTACATTATCACCACCAGATCCACCAGTGGGTACAGGTACATTATCACCACCAGATCCACCAGTGGGTACAGGCACATTATCACCACCAGATCCACCAGTGGGTACAGGTACGTCACCACCATCAGTAGGTACAGGTACGTCACCACCAGATCCACCAGTGGGTACAGGTACGTCACCACCATCAGTGGGTACAGGTATCTCACCACCAAATCCGTCAGTGGGTACAGGTACGTTACCACTACCAGATCCACCAGTGGGTACAGGTACGTCACCACCAGATCCACCAGTGGATACAGGTACATTATCACCACCAGATCCACCAGTGGGTACAGGTACGTCACCACCAGATCCATCAGTGGGTACAGGTACGTCACCACCAGATCCACCAGTGGGTACAGGTACGTTACCACCACCAGATCCACCAATGGAGAATGCAGTGTGACACGTCAAATATATATGGATGCAGTGTGGCACAGGTCAAGCATCAGAACATGCAGCTTTTGTACAGGAAGCATACCAATTGTCATGACTCGGAATGCTTCATAACGCGGTTTATCTCTGTTTGGTCAAATGAGCGAATTGGCGCTACCTTTGTTAACAATCTTCTATCTTGCGGACGTGAGCCAAGGAACAGAATGAGTCACCAGTCAGGTCTCCTCCCAGCACGTGGGCCACCTAACGATTCACTTTGTCAGCGTTGCATGGGAAAGTCGACCAGTCAGGTCTTTTCCTCCCAGCACGTAGGCTACTCAACGATGCACCTTATCAGCGTTGTATGGGAAAATCGACCAGTTAGCTCTCCTCTCAACACGTGGGCTACCTAACGATTCACCTTATCAGCGATGTATGGGAAAGTCGACTGGTTTGCCTCCTGCCACCATCGTCGCAGTATTTCGGACGTTTCTATATCTTCCCCTTGGTAACGACCTACTTATTATCCGCTACCCACCTGCTTCCTCAAGTCCACTCCGCTATGACTCGATCACTCCTCGTTATGCACTTGCTTAATTAAGTTTCGACTGTTCGTCAGCTCCACAGCCTTGGTCACCCTCCACCCACTCTGGCCCTCCACATCCACCATCCACTCCGAGTGGGTCACCACTCGGCCTCACTCGCACCACCTTCCATTCCGTGCTCCTCCACACCGCCAGCCTCATGGTGCGTGACCACCTCGCTCTCCCCATTGTGACCGGTCTGCTTCAGCCGCGTGAAACGGTCGTAAGTCTGAGCAGAACTACTACGGGATGACTGCACGGCTGCGGAAGTCCGGAGCTGCGTCGTCCAGTGGCAAAGCCAGGATTTTCCTAATGGGGTTCCAACCCCCTCCCCTCACCATCACGCTATCGAAAACACTTTCTGCGCCCGCCGCAGCCCGCCTTAGATCTTACCGCGGTGCAAACCCAAAAATGTCCTGCTTGCTCTAGTGCTACGTTTTGTTTTGCTCAGGACCCCCTCGCTGGTGTCTGTGGTCCTACAGATTGGACCCCCTGGCTGGTGTCTGTGGTCCTACAGATTGCGGACGTGCGGCGTTGACGTGAGCAGTTCGAGAGGCGTGGCAGTGGTGGGTCGGCGGCGGGTGGCCGTCTTTGTCCGACGCTGCACTTGGAAATGCACGGTGCTAATACATCGCAACGGGATTATCCTGCTCAGCTGCTGCTTCTCGTGACGGATATCCGGCCCGGAAAGCTGTGGTCGCTGTGGAAAAAACGAACACGAGGAATTCGCCGACACCCACCGACTTCGCGGCTACGCTAGCTCGAGCGGTGTCACCAATGTCAGCCACGCACTACGAGCGGAGTCAGCGATGTCAGGCACGCACTACGAGCGGAGTCAGCAATTTCAGCCACGCACTACGAGCGGTGTCAGCAATGTCAGCGAAGCACTACGAGCGGAGTCATCGATGTCAGGCACGCACTACGAGCGGAGTCAGCGATGTCAGCCACGCACTACGAGCGGAGTCAGCAATGTCAGCGAAGCACTACGAGCAGAGTCAGCAATGTCAGGCACGCACTACGAGCGGAGTCAGCGATGTCAGCGAAGCACTACGAGCGGAGTCAGCAATGTCAGCGAAGCACTACGAGCGGAGTCAGCAATGTCAGCCACGCACTACGAGCGGAGTCAGCGATGTCAGCGAAGCACTACGAGCGGAGTCAGCAATGTCAGCGAAGCACTACGAGCGGAGTCAGCAATGTTAGCCACGCACTACGAGCTGTTGCGCACCGAGCCGTCAAGGACCCACGGCTGAGCGATGATGGCGTGAGGTTGCATGGAGAGCAAAGCAACCAGCCGAGCACGCCAACCAAACGAGCACGTCAACCATCCGACCACCTCGACAGTCTGCAGTGACACACACGGCGGCGTCACAGCCCCATCCGACCACCTCGTCAGTGTGACAACCCCAGCCGTGACCACCTCGTCAGTATCACAGCCCCAGCCGTGACCACCTCGTCAGTATCACAGCCCCAGCCGTGACCACCTCGTCAGTATGACAGCCCCAGCCGTGACCACCTCGTCACTGTCACAGCCCCAGCCGTGACCACCTCGTCAGTGTCACAGCCCCAGCCGTGACCACCTCGTCAGTGTCACAGCCCCAGTCGTGACCACCTCGTCTGTCAGTCTTGACCACCTCGTCAGTGTCACAGCCCCATCCGTCACAGCCCCAGCCGTGACCACCTCGTCAGTGTCACAGCCCCAGCCGTGACCCCTCGTCAGTGTGACCTCGTCCAGTCATGTCACAGCCCCAGCCGTGACCACCTCGTCAGTATGACAGCCCCAGCCGTGACCACCTCGTCACTGTCACAGCCCCAGCCGTGACCACCTCGTCAGTGTTACAACCCCAGTCATGACCCTCGTCAGTGTCACAGCCTCCAGCCGTGACCACCTCGTCAGTGTCACAGCCCCAGTCGTGACCACCTCGTCAGTGTCACAGTCCCAGCCGTGACCACCTCGTCAGTGTGACTGCCTCAGCCGTGACCACCTCGTCAGTGTCACAGCCCCAGCCGTGACCACCTCGTCAGTGTCACAGCCCCAGCCGTGACCACCTCGTCAGTGTGACGGCCCCAGCCGTGACCACCTCGTCAGTATGACAGCCCCAGCCGTGACCACCTCGTCAGTATGACAGCCCCAGCCGTGACCACCTCGTCAGTGTACATGACAGCCCCAGCCGTGACCACCTCGTCAGTGTCACAGCCCCAGCCGTGACCACCTCGTCACTGTCACAGCCCCAGCCGTGACCACCTCGTCAGTGTCACAGCCCCAGCCGTGACCACCTCGTCAGTGTCACAGCCCCAGCCGTGACCACCTCGTCAGTATCACAGCCCCAGCCGTGACCACCTCGTCAGTATGTCACAGCCCCAGCCGTGACCACTTCTTCTTTGGACACAGCCCCAGCCGTGACCACCTCGTCAGTGTGACGGCCCCAGCCGTGACCACCTCGTCAGTATGACAGCCCCAGCCGTGACCACCTCGTCAGTGTCACAGCCCCAGCCGTGACCACCTCGTCAGTATGACAGCCCCAGCCGTGACCACCTCGTCAGTGTGACTGCCTCAGCCGTGACCACCTCGTCACTGTCACAGCCCCAGCCGTGACCACCTCGTCAGTGTCACAGCCCCAGCCGTGACCATCTCGTCAGTGTCACAGCCCCAGCCGTGACCACCTCGTCAGTGTCACGCCAGCCCCAGCCGTGACCACCTCGTCACTGTCACAGCCCCAGCCGTGACCACCTCGTCAGTGTCACAGCCCCAGCCGTGACCACCTCGTCAGTGTCACAGCCCCAGCCGTGACCACCTCGTCAGTGTCACAGCCCCAGCCGTGACCATCTCACACGACACGTAGCCAGCCGGACATGACTCCCGCGGGGAAAATCTGGCCGACTCGGCACGGCGGCCACGCAGTCGAAGACATGCCGACCGGCCGCCGCGGCTCCACTGGCCACTGGCCACTGGCCACTGACCAGTGACCACTGCTCGGCCCCGCTGACTCACCGTCGTGGGAACGCCGGCGACGACGAGCCGGAGCCGGAGCCGGACACGGCGCACCGGCAGCTCGCACCGTCACCGCTACCGCCACCGCCACGCTGACGTGGATACGCCGAAATGATAGCGCGGCTGACCAGACCGTGGCGGTGTGGCTAATGCACGGGAAAACGACCGTCGAGTGACACTGCTCCCGGATCTGTCGACCGCTGTTCTGCTGTGTGTCCTATGCTGTTCTGCTGTGTGTCCTATGCTTCTCTGTTGTGTGTCCTATGCTGTTCTGCTGTGTGTCCTATGCAGTTCTGCTGTATCCTATGCTGTTCTGATGTGTGTCCTATGCTGCTGTGCTGTGTGTCCTGTGCTGCTCTGCTGTGTGTCCTATATTGCTCTGATGTGTGTCTTATATTGTTCTCCTGTGTGCCCTATATTACTCTGTTGTGTGTCCTATGCTGCGCTGCTGTCTGAAGCCGTTGGGATTCGGTTGCTCTGCTTATGATCTGCTTATCTGGCGTTCCATTTGCTGTTTTTCCTGGTGCCATGGTGTTCTGCTGCCGTTCTGCTGTCCTGCCAGCGTGGACAGGTTTCTGCCGCCCAGAGCAGGTCCGCTATGTTACGGCGACCAGGGCTCGCGGTAGTCGTGCATCTCCCGACGTTATCAGCCCCGCTTCTTGAAACGAGACACCAGGTGAAGCAAACCGGCCGCCAATAGCCTGTTGGACGGCAGGGTGATTGGACCGTGTTCTGATCAGCCATCAGCGTGGTGCGAGGATCACGACAGGTGACGTATATCAGAGAACACTTGGATAACATCTGGTGCTGGGCTATAACAAGCGGACATGATAGTCAGACAGCCCATCCCACGTGCCCCACCGTCCTTTGCCGGCGTCACCGTACCTTCGGGAGACTGACAGTATATACACCTGACTCACAACTTCACGTACCTTCGGGGGACTGGCGGTATATACACCTGACTCACCAGTTCACGATATGCCCGCATCCATCGCTCCGCAGCAGGCCTCGGTGATGCCTGTCGGCAGGGTGTTCCGTCGCACGTGACCAGCCAGCGTCGTCTGAATCACGCCTAATGCGCCTGGCTGCGACGCGAGGACCGTCACGCCAACCAGAGGACCGCCATGTTTAGCTGGAGACAATGACGTCTCCCGGAGCCTGTCACCTTCATCAGGGTGCTGTCGCATCAGGGTCTCGAGAACCATAACGTGACGTCTGTCATGGGGTCGTGTAACACTTGGTCGGTTGTCACGTCTGCACGAATACCAGCGACTACACCAGAAGACCGTGACTACACCAGAAGACCGTGACGCCTCCCAGAGGACTGGCGTATTCAGCGGAGGATGGGAGACAGCCAGTCATATCGGGGTAAGTATCAGGCGGATAACCTTGATGTCTAGCAGAGCGTCTAGCAGGTGACGATTAGATAGTCACGTCTAGCAGGGGACGACCGAGCTTACCAAGGATCATCATTTCTAGCACGGATCGTCACGCTTAGCGGGCGACTATCACGTCTAGCATGAGCCTTCCACGTCTAGCACGGGATCGTCACATCTAACATTGGGACTGTCAATCTAGTAGGTGACTGCCACGTATAGGATTCGTTTGTCACGTCTAGCATGGGGATTGCCACGTCAAGCAAGGGACTGTGGCATCTAGCAGTGGACCGTCACGTCTAGCATGGGACCGTTACTTCCAACAGGGGACTGTCACGTCTAGCAGAGGACCGTCATGTCTAGCAGGGGATCGTCACGTCTAGCATGGAGAATGTACGCCTAGCACGGGACTGTCACGTCTAGGATTGGTTTGTCATGTCTAGCATGGGGATTGTCACCTCTTTCAAGGGACTGTGACGTCTAGCATAGGCCCGCCACGTTTAGTAGGGGACTGGCACGTCTAGCAGAGGACCGTCATCTCCAGCAGGGGATCGTCACATCTAGCATGGATAATGTCACGGCTAGTAGGGGACCGCCAATGGACCACCACTTCTAGCATGTGACTGCCACGTCTAGCAGTAGATCGTCATGTCTAGCAGAGAACCTTCACGTCTAGTAGGGGACCGCCACGTCTAGCAATTGACCATCACTTCTGGCATGTGACTGTCAGGTCTAGCAGTAGATCGTCATGTCTAGCAGGGAACCGTCACGTCTAGTAGGGGATCGTCACGCGCCACTGAGGGTCGGGTGAACGTTGTAGCCGGGCGGGCGGTCTGCAGAGAAGGTCGGCACGCGAACAGATCATTACAGCGGGGTGTGTCACCCCTTCAGCGACGCTGGCCGCCCGCCACAATCGGCTCAGAGGCCGGCTGGCTGGTCGAGGCCAGCCGACGGCGGTCAGGGAACCGGCCGGTCGCGTGAGATACCGCAGCAGGCACGACGACGCGACCGGAGGATTTCCGCGGTGTTACTTTCGACCAGTCGACGAGCCGAAGCGCCGACTGAGGCGGGCTGATGCGGTCAGCGTACGAGGGGAGACGTTAAACAGCGTCGTACGGCGTCTAGAAACTGCGCCCATCGAGAGGTTCGATTGGTTATTTCGACTGAAGACATCGATTAAGTAAGCAGGTGCATACGCATGTGTCCTCTCTTCTTTCAAAGTAGATTGAGACAAATCCAATCGGGGTAGAATAATTTTCGGTTTTCTGGAATGTTTGAGGATGGCATTGTGAATCATGTCGTTATCTCGAATATAGCGGGGGGGGATGCATGCTATAGAAATACAGGGCATGGTATGTCCTCCACGGTCCACAACAGTCCACACGCGTCGCAGGGACTCATGCGCATGCCCATGTGGACCTCAAACATCATCCACGAAACGCGGAGATCCGGTTTGGCTCGAGAAGGCCTCTTTCTGGGATGATCAGTGCTTAACGGGACGGAATCGCACTGTCGCCGAAACGTCACGACTTAGCCTCCTCGCGTGCTGAGGAAGATCATGGGTGCTTGCCCCCGACGATGGAGATTGTGAGCGACACAATATGCAGCATTGCACACCGAGGAGCGCGGGCGGGAAGCCTCTGGTCGGATGAACAGGACAGCCTGCAGCACGCTGCATGCACCGGCGGGAAGCCTCTGGCCGGATGAACAGGACAGCCTGCAGCACGCTGCATGCACCGGCGGGAAGCCTCTGGTCGGATGGCTAGGACAGCCTGCAGCACGCTGCATGCACCGGCGGGAAGCCTCTGGTCGGATGGCTAGGACAGCCTGCAGCACGCTGCATGCACCGGCGGGAAGCCTCTGGCCGGATGGCTAGGACAGCCTGCAGCACGCTGCATGCACCGGCGGGAAGCCTCTGGCCGGATGGCTAGGACAGCCGTCACGCTCCATGTAACGGTGGAGGTCTCTGGCGGCAATGCGGTATCATTATTATGCTACATCCAGCACAGCTAATACGGCATCATTATTACGCTACATTTACACCCATTGACAGATGCAGTTGTATTTGGCATCCAACTGGCCATCTTGCATGTTATTCTGATTTTAATCACGATCATAAAGTATGATGACTGTAACTGATGGGCCACAATCTCGGCAGCTAACATAACAGTGGCAACCCTGCCACTTCTGTGGTGACTGTGGCCGACGGGTCACACTCTGGGAAGCCAACATAACAGTGGCAACCCTGCCACTTCTGTGGTGACTGTGGCCGACGGGTCACACTCTGGGAAGCCAACATGGCAGTGTCAACCCTGCCACTTCTGTGGTGACCGTGGCCGACGGGTCACACTCTGGGAAGCCAACATAACAGTGGCAACCCTGCCACTTCTGTGGTGACTGTGGCCGACGGGTCACACTCTGGGAAGCCAACATGGCAGTGCCAACCCTACAACTTTCGTTCTCCTCACCCGCGCCATAACACGTCCATCGTTTAAATTTCACGCTTCTTGATAGCCACAGCGCTGAGTTGGTGTCACTACTCTACGAGTACAGGCGTCGATAAACAATTTTGGCGAGGCTGAAATCCTGGCAGCATCCAGGTCTGACCATATACGCCTGAGTGCACGAAATATGGCGCGAATTATGCAAATCGGCCGAAGTTCTCACACTCGTTAAATGTCCGACCCTATGCCAAGAACATATTCAGAGGAATCCAACATACCTTATGGAAGCGTTATTCACCCGCCAATCGGACCAGCTCACCGGTTTGTTTATGCCTCCGTTTCCCAGTAGACATAATAATGCGGATTATCACCAGTGGCTTCGAGAACGCTATGCAGCATCCAGTCGTTTCGGATAATAATGCTTTAGCCGGATCCAGGTCACCGAAGCAAGGGTCCAAACCTTGTGGTCGTTCCACAGCCACATACCACGGTAGTACCACGGCCACGGCCGTACCTCGGCCGTACCACAGCCACACACGACGGCCGTACCACAGTTGTACTATAGTTGTACCACGGCCGTACCACAGCCACATACCACGGTAGTACCACGGCCACAGCCGTCCCTTGGCCGTACCAGTGCCACGTGCACTCACGACAGATGGCGATATTGGCATGCGGCCATCTCGAAATCGGAGAATCCGAGGTGGGCAGGTGCTCGTCTGACCGGTCACGTGACTGGGCCGGACACGCGCCGGCTGCCCACGACGGCCGCCACGTGACATGGGCCGCCAGCTGCTGGAGAGCCGGGCCCGTTTCCGCCACGGCCGGCGGACGAGTCGACGCGGGCGCCGCGGGGGCGGCCGGTGCGGAGGTCAAACGGTCGCCTCTCCGCGCCTGTCTCGCCGTCGTGATGAAGAGGCCACGCGTCCAATGGACGACAAATATGTGCGACTGCCGCGCCGGCAGCGACCACGTCTCGCCAGCTGACACATGAGGCATTGTCGTGCTGGCCGGCGGCCGCTCCTGATGGATGGGCGACGCGCGAGCGTGCCGACACTCGAGTCGACCCGACCCAGCAGGCAGCCCGCCGGTCACGGTCCTCCTGCACTGTGTGCGGCGAACACTTCACTGTCGGCGGCGGCCGGTCACGGTCCTCCTGCGCTGTGTGCGGCGAACACTTCACTGTCGGTGGCGGCCGGTCACGGTCACGGTCCTCCTGCACTGTGTGCGGCGAACACTTCACTGTCGGCGGCGGCCGGTCACCGTCCTCCTGCACTGTGTGCGGCGAACACTTCACTGTCGGCGGCGGCCGGTCACGGTCACGGTCCTCCTGCGCTGTGTGCGGCGAACACTTCACTGTCGGCGGCGGCCGGTCACGGTCCTCCTGCGCTGTGTGCGGCGAACACTTCACTGTCGGCGGCGGCCGGTCACGGTCCTCCTGCACTGTGTGCGGCGAACACTTCACTGTCGGCGGCGGCCGGTCACGGTCCTCCTGCGCTGTGTGCGGCGAACACTTTACTGTCGTCGGCGGCTGGCGGCTGGAGAGGTTATCGTCGGCTCTCAACAGCTCGTTGGACCCAACTTCCGTCTGCCGCTCGTCGACTTGGAAGACGCTTGTAGAGCTGTCTCCCATGGAGTGCAAGCAACTAGCCCTGATGCGCTTATGAGCACCCGGCTCTGCTGATGCATCGTTATCAGCTAGCTATTGCAGCTCTCGGCGAGGCGGCTGCAGTGAGTGCAGCTGCGCCCTCAACACTACTGCTACTGCTTCGCCGTAGGCCATCATGGTAATGGCGCATAGCCCATTAAATAGATAAACCCGTTTCGTTCCATTTGCGCCGCGTAAGAGTGGCTTCTAAGATATAGCACAATTGCCAAAGGTTACGACCATTACACATGACCGATCGAGCATTAGTACGGTGTTTCCCACAGTCTCACTGTCTGGCGAACATCTCTCCCGCAGAAGTTGCTCCTGAATAACCGGTTCGCGGACGCCGTTCGACCATTCCGCCTTAGTAGCGTATTATTACTCTCTGTTTGCCCGTCACGGCCTTCACCCGAGCACCCGACCCCTCTGACCCCTCTGACCCCTCTGACCACCGATGGTTTCAGGGGACAGTTGCAAGTTGGTTTCACCAGATATTGAACAGTACAATATGGTTGTGTCCAGGCCGAAATGACAACACAATGCACATGGCATCAGACTAGAAATATAGCGCATTATATTAAGATGATGTACCACTGCCATTGTTTCTTAAACATAGTTGATAAGCAACGCACATCGCTTTCTTCAATTTTTGAATGGCAATGTGAAGAAAAAACAAACATTCCCTGCAAAACAAAGAATTTTTCTTTCGGCAGGATTTCATAGTTACAGCAAAATTTCAATACTATGCCTTTTATACAATATTAAAATGTCCAGCTTAATACTTGCCTTCCTAATCCAAGGAGAACAGCAAAATGGATGCCATGGACAAGGTTTGATTAATTCATATTTGACTAATCTGTAACTTGCTACTCACCACATCTAAGGTTTTCATCTTTCCACTACTATATTCGGAATTCAGAACTGAATTTTATTAACTCTTCAAGCTTCATCTTACATCTCTACAATACAATCCACATTCCATGGTCAGATTGCCGGCCGTACAATCGATAGTGGAGCCGTTTTAGTCGTCATACTACACTCCTTTATCTTTCATATTAAGAGGATTTGGTGTTAACTGGAAGTACCCAACATCGGCACTCAAGTAGTGAATCACCAGGAAATGCATTAACAGCAAAAACGAACTTCCAACAGCATCATGCATGGGATAACGTAATGAGAACCAAGTGACAAACATCATAATTATCTCCTATTAACTAGTGCCACTAGCATCCAACGATCGCTTAAAAGCTTAGGCTCCTGAAAAATAGGTAGTATTCTTCGAACGCTTCTTCTTTTCTAGCCCATTTGATGCAGCAGGAACAATACAAACACACCCGTCAATTTTTAGTTAGCATGTGAACAATAGACGAACGAAGTAGCATGACTTAATGTAAGCGTATTCGTCTGATTTAGTTCAGGTATGCAAGCGTGTATGCAAACATATCACTCTGAAAATGCTCTAGCAATATAGGCTTCAATGATTGAAAGCGATTCACTTTCGAGTCGGCCATCGTTTCATACCTCATTTCATGCCTCCTGAACATTCTGAGGCTTGGACATCCTGACACTGTGCTACTCCAATTTCTTCCAGGATTTGTCATTAGTGCGCCATTAAAACCCAAACAATCATAACCGTATCCAAAGCTCCCATCTTGATATGTCACGTCGCTCAGTATGTGACGTCATGAGATAAAGGGACAGGAAATTTGATTGCACAAAGGTGGATGCAGCTTGGCGGAATGATGATTGGAAAATACGCATGAATTCAAATCATACCCCAAAATTTTTAATTCATCCACAACCATCCGTATCCAATGGCAAAGCTGTCCACAGGATTCGCCGTAGATAATTGTACCACTTCACCAGCTGATAGTCGCATTCTTGTAGCTGTTGGTATGCCACCATCTTCTGTCCCATCCTTGTTTGATAATCGTTTTGTGCTTACAGCGTCAGTTGGGATTAATACCTGGTGCTTTTCGATTTCATTGTTGTACATGGTCATCATTAATGATTGCCTGATGCATTTGTTTAGCCAGGCAGTTCATAATATGCAGTTCATAGGAGAGGCTGACACCGAACACTGTCCTGCAGGAGAGGCTGACACCGAACACTGTCCCGCAGGAGAGGCTGACACCGAACACTGTCCTGCAGGCCAGGCTGACACCGAACACTGTCCTGCAGGCCAGGCTGACACCGAACACTGTCCTGCAGACCAGGCTGACACCGAACACTGTCCTGCAGGAGAGGCTGACAACGAACACTGTCCTGCAGGAGAGGCTGACAACGAACACTGTCCTGCAGGAGAGGCTGACAACGAACACTGTCCCGCAGGAGAGGCTGACAACGAACACTGTCCTGCAGGAGAGGCGGACACCGAACACTGTCCTGCAGGCCAGGCTGACAACGAACACTGTCCTGCAGGCCAGGCTGACACCGAACACTGTCCTGCAGGAGAGGCTGACAACGAACACTGTCCTGCAGGAGAGGCGGACACCGAACACTGTCCTGCAGGAGAGGCTGACACCGAACACTGTCCTGCAGGAGAGGCTGACAACGAACACTGTCCTGCAGGAGAGGCTGACACCGAACACTGTCCTGCAGGAGAGGCGGACAACGAACACTGTCCCGCAGGAGAGGCTGACAACGAACACTGTCCTGCAGGAGAGGCTGACAACGAACACTGTCCTGCAGGAGAGGCTGACAACGAACACTGTCCTGCAGGAGAGGCTGACAACGAACACTGTCCCGCAGGAGAGGCTGACAACGAACACTGTCCTGCAGGAGAGGCGGACACCGAACACTGTCCTGCAGGCCAGGCTGACAACGAACACTGTCCTGCAGGCCAGGCTGACAACGAACACTGTCCTGCAGGCCAGGCTGACACCGAACACTGTCCTGCAGGAGAGGCTGACAACGAACACTGTCCTGCGGCCCAGGCTGACAACGAACACTGTCCTGCAGGAGAGGCGGACAACGAACACTGTCCTGCAGGAGAGGCTGACAACGAACACTGTCCTGCGGCCCAGGCTGACAACGAACACTGTCCTGCAGGAGAGGCGGACACCGAACACTGTCCTGCAGGAGAGGCTGACAACGAACACTGTCCTGCAGGCCAGGCTGACAACGAACACTGTCCTGCAGGAGAGGCGGACACCGAACACTGTCCTGCAGGCCAGGCTGACAACGAACACTGTCCTGCAGGAGAGGCGGACACCGAACACTGTCCTGCAGGCCAGGCTGACAACGAACACTGTCCTGCAGGAGAGGCGGACACCGAACACTGTCCTGCAGGCCAGGCTGACAACGAACACTGTCCTGCAGGAGAGGCGGACACCGAACACTGTCCTGCAGGAGAGGCGGACACCGAACACTGTCCTGCAGGAGAGGCTGACAACGAACACTGTCCTGCAGGAGAGGCTGACAACGAACACTGTCCTGCAGGAGAGGCTGACAACGAACACTGTCCTGCAGGAGAGGCTGACAACGAACACTGTCCTGCAGGAGAGGCGGACACCGAACACTGTCCTGCAGGAGAGGCTGACAACGAACACTGTCCTGCGGCCCAGGCTGACAACGAACACTGTCCTGCAGGAGAGGCTGACACCGAACACTGTCCTGCAGGAGAGGCTGACAACGAACACTGTCCTGCAGGAGAGGCTGACAACGAACACTGTCCTGCAGGCCAGGCTGACACCGAACACTGTCCTGCAGGAGAGGCTGACACCGAACACTGTCCTGCAGGAGAGGCGGACACCGAACACTGTCCTGCAGGAGAGGCTGACAACGAACACTGTCCTGCAGGAGAGGCTGACAACGAACACTGTCCTGCAGGAGAGGCTGACAACGAACACTGTCCTGCAGGCCAGGCTGACAACGAACACTGTCCTGCAGGAGAGGCGGACACCGAACACTGTCCTGCAGGAGAGGCTGACAACGAACACTGTCCTGCAGGAGAGGCTGACAACGAACACTGTCCTGCAGGAGAGGCTGACAACGAACACTGTCCTGCAGGCCAGGCTGACAACGAACACTGTCCTGCAGGAGAGGCGGACACCGAACACTGTCCTGCAGGAGAGGCTGACACCGAACACTGTCCTGCAGGAGAGCCTGACAACGAACACTGTCCTGCGGCCCAGGCTGACAACGAACACTGTCCTGCAGGCCAGGCTGACACCGAACACTGTCCTGCAGGAGAGGCTGACACCGAACACTGTCCTGCAGGAGAGGCTGACAACGAACACTGTCCTGCAGGAGAGGCGGACACCGAACACTGTCCTGCAGGAGAGGCGGACAACGAACACTGTCCTGCAGGCCAGGCTGACACCGAACACTGTCCTGCAGGAGAGGCGGACAACGAACACTGTCCTGCAGGAGAGGCGGACACCGAACACTGTCCTGCAGGAGAGGCTGACACCGAACACTGTCCTGCAGGAGAGGCGGACACCGAACACTGTCCTGCAGGAGAGGCTGACACCGAACACTGTCCTGCAGGAGAGGCGGACACCAACGAACACTGTCCTGCAGGAGAGGCTGGACAACGAACACTGTCCTGCAGGAGAGGCTGACAACGAACACTGTCCTGCAGGAGAGGCTGACAACGAACACTGTCCTGCAGGAGAGGCTGACAACGAACACTGTCCTGCGAGGCGGACACCGAACACTGTCCTGAGGAGAGGCGAGAATGTCCTGCAGGAGAGGCGGACACCGAACACTGTCCTGCAGGAGAGGCGGACACCGAACACTGTCCTGCAGGAGAGGCGGACACCGAACACTGTCCTGCAGGAGAGGCTGACACCGAACACTGTCCTGCAGGGAGGCTGACACCGAACACTGTCCTGCAGAGGCGGACAACGAACACTGTCCTGCAGGAGAGGCTGACAACGAACACTGTCCTGCAGGAGAGGCTGACAACGAACACTGTCCTGCAGGAGAGGCGGACCGAACACTGTCCTGCAGGAGAGGCGACACCGAACACTGTCCTGCAGGAGAGGCTGACAACGAACACTGTCCTGCAGGAGAGGCTGACAACGAACACTGTCCTGCAGGAGAGGCGGACACCGAACACTGTCCTGCAGGAGAGGCGGACACCGAACACTGTCCTGCAGGCAACACGAACACTGTCCTGCAGGAGAGGCTGACAACGAACACTGTCCTGCAGGAGAGGCTGACAACGAACACTGTCCTGCAGGAGAGGCTGACAACGAACACTGTCCTGCAGGAGAGGCTGACAACGAACACTGTCCTGCAGGAGAGGCTGACAACGAACACTGTCCTGCAGGAGAGGCTGACAACGAACACTGTCCTGCAGGAGAGGCTGACAACGAACACTGTCCTGCAGGAGAGGCGGACAACGAACACTGTCCTGCAGGAGAGCCTGACAACGAACACTGTCCTGCAGGAGAGGCTGGGACAACGAACACTGTCCTGCAGGAGAGGCTGACAACGAACACTGTCCTGCAGGAGAGGCTGACAACGAACACTGTCCTGCAGGAGAGGCGGACAACGAACACTGTCCTGCAGGAGAGCCTGACAACGAACACTGTCCTGCAGGAGAGGCTGACAACGAACACTGTCCTGCAGGAGAGGCTGACACCGAACACTGTCCTGCAGGCCAGGCTGACAACGAACACTGTCCTGCAGGAGAGGCTGACAACGAACACTGTCCTGCAGGAGAGGCTGACAACGAACACTGTCCCGCAGGAGAGGCTGACAACGAACACTGTCCTGCAGGAGAGGCTGACAACGAACACTGTCCTGCAGGAGAGGCTGACAACGAACACTGTCCCGCAGGAGAGGCTGACAACGAACACTGTCCTGCAGGAGAGGCGGACAACGAACACTGTCCTGCAGGAGAGCCTGACAACGAACACTGTCCTGCAGGAGAGGCTGACAACGAACACTGTCCTGCAGGAGAGCCTGACAACGAACACTGTCCTGCAGGAGAGGCTGACAACGAACACTGTCCTGCAGGAGAGGCTGACAACGAACACTGTCCTGCAGGAGAGCCTGACAACGAACACTGTCCTGCAGGAGAGGCTGACAACGAACACTGTCCTGCGGCCCAGGCTGACAACGAACACTGTCCTGCAGGAGAGGCGGACACCGAACACTGTCCTGCAGGAGAGGCTGACAACGAACACTGTCCTGCAGGAGAGGCGGACAAAATCTGTTCGACCATGAGGTAACTGCTGCATCGTTATCATGACGAGACAAAACAAAGGGCATTGTTTACCGGCCTATTTGCGGTGTGTCCATTAGCCGGAAGGATGGCTGGGCCGGCGGAGGGTTGGTGGCCCAGCGGAGCAGAGAGAGGGGCGCCGCCTGAGGGGTGGCGTGCACGCTTCAGTGCGACGACCTTGTCCACCTGAGCAAGCTGACCTGAATACATCGCAATTTGCCACAGTTCGAGCCCGTGCAGTGATACATTATTCGTGAAATATGGTGGAATGTGCCACTTAGTTCACGATTTTCACGATCGAAGTCGTGCTTCTTGTTGCGTGCTTGTAAAGTCTGCATGCCTCGTTTCTAACGGTATCCCGTTTATAAGTAGCATGCTTAGGCTCACCATAACGGGTCCAGGATCGTGATAGCGAACATCCCGTAGTGCATTTCCAGTTAAAGGGATTAACTATGATATGCTATGTTATACAGTACCAGTTTATAGCATAGGCATTTGTATCGTTATAGTTGATATCGGTATCCCCAAATTAGATACCTAAAAAAATACGCAAAACGGGTAGCTATAGTTCAGTAGTAGCAATTCTCTCAAAACTGGGTTTTATGGACCGAAGTATTTTGAACAGCATTATTTCCATGGCGACTTCGACCTCCTGCTGTACCCGTTCCATTTCACACCTAACGAGAAATCATTATTTTAACACTGAGCCATGTGTACCTCGGAATCACCAATGTACCTCCGCAACTGTGTACCTCACTGCAACTGTGTACCTCCGCAACTGTGTACCTCACTGCAACTGCTGTCAGCTCAATTTGCTCGGACGGAAAACAGTGCAATTGGTACAGGCATTCTGCATTCATTTACATCGATTTGTTTGAAATTAGCACAGGATAAAATACGTTGATCTAGCCAGCAGGACAGAGTTGTAAGGGGAATGTAAGTCCAAGCGAGAAGCAGGGCTCAGGAGTAGGCCATCGTAAAATGACTTACATTTGATACTTGGATATATTCGAAATCAGGGGGAGCGTTTAAAAAAAAAAAAACTTTTGTATACTCAAGGAATCTTTAAGTCGATTTGCACTAGTGTGCGCAAATCGGCTGAATAGTGAAGTTGCGCGGATTCCACGCCTTTTTGTGGGCCCAGGGCACCCGGTAATGGGCCCAGGGCACCCGGTAATGGGCCCGGGGCACCCGGTAATGGGCCCGGGGCACCCGGTAATGGGCCCGGGGCACCCGGTAATGGGTCCGGGGCACCCGGTAATGGGCCCGGGGCACGTAATGGGCCCGGGCACCCGGTAATTGGCCCGGGGCACCCGGTAATGGGCCCGGGGCACCCGGTAATGGGCCCGGGGCACCCGGTAATTGGTGGCGAGACACAACTTTGCCATGAATGCGCTATGGGCTGCGCCGACTGCCCCGACTCAGCAATAGTATGTGACTGTATGGATGCTCTACAGCCGGGGCTCAGCTTCACAAAGTAAGACACGAATTTGCGACAGTGCGAATCCACGACATGCCAAATTACGGATCGTAGGCCCTCCAGTAGGCCCTCCAGTAGGCCCTCCAGTAGGCCCTCCAGTTTCACTAAGTTACGAAAATACGAATCGTGATTTGGTAAGTTCGCAGTGGCGGCAGTTTCCGCCACACCCAATCTGAATGCCTCGCATCGCCCCTGAGAGTTGGTAATTGGCAGTGGAGTGCAGCCAACACATTAGATAAACCATATGTGTATACCAAAATATCTTCAGTCTAATCCTGATCATTCAGTGTTCGGAAAGTAAACGCTGGTCTTCGTTGCAAGTCTGAACATTTACGATCTGGCATTCAATGACATTTTGCAGACAGGTGAGCGAGAAAGAACGTACCTACCTAAGTAAGTACGAGCTGAGTGTGGACCTAAGCAGAGGGCGAGCCTCACAAGTTGAGTTTGATAGATCAGCTTTTGCCGAAACGGAGGGATGAGCGGTCATTTTGCATATTTTTGGTTTGGGGAATTTTATTCGATGTGTTTGTACCATCGGTGTCATTAGTTTGCAAATCTAACATGACATTCTACTGCGTTACCGCCCTTTCATCGTTCCAAAGCTCGGAAGTGCCATACATTTTATTATATTTTCCAACCTATTCCATAAAACGTTGTCCGTGGTTAGTGGCAAGGCTGGAAATCTCTCATCAAACCAGGGGAGGGGTGGGGGTCGGGTCGGATCGTTATTTTCATGACATATATTCAGATTGAATAGGGGAAATGACGAACTAATATAAGCATGGCGGGGATCTCCACCCTACCCGACCCATCCGAGATCTCCAGTCATGGTCAGTGGCACTGGTTATATTCGTCTGAGTTGCATTCGTTGCTTGGCATGCCGTTTAATATGCTTTTGATGGGTTCATCGCTCCTTAATGTTGCTTGGTTCCCAATAGGTATATCCCAAATTCAACATGGAACTCTACTCTATAGGGTAGCCCATTCTTGCGTACCTCACATGTAGCACATGCGACGTTGCCACTCCGTCCATGCAATCGATTCGCAGCGAGCTGCCAGCAGCTGTATGTTGACGCCTTCACAGAATTATCGTCGCCTGCTTTCCACACCCAATCGGGCTTTTTTACCCTCGCGAAACGTCATTAACAGACACATAAATAACTTTTTGCAACCTTGCAATCGATATTTTCGATCGCGATTTAAAGTATGCCTCTGAAATATCTCCTCCAAATATGTTCCCAATATACCTTCGAAACTGAGGCCTCACGGAATATTTTACCCGTCATTAGTTGATATTGTATAGCAACAAAATGAATTGGCTGGCGGTCATGGAACAGAAGTGCCTTATTTGGGATATTTGTCTCCAAACGTACGAAAAATCTCTCCGTCATTTTGACTTCGTGGATTCGTTGGAGCGGAAACGGAAATTTACGAATGCACGGTTAATTTGTCGTACATTCATACTTCTGAAACTTTGTTCAACTTCGTGAAGCAAGACTCAGTATTGACCTGGTTCAAACTGGTTGCTGGAGCTGTTTCCTTAATGATGTCTCCAAAAGGAGCGTATGCATATATTTTCACCTTGCCTGCAGCCCTTTCTTGCGGGAGTAGCATGAGGAACCTTAACATATACATACATTACTTCATACGAACTGTGCTTATTTACCTTACGTCTGCTATAGCATCTCACACTCTTCTGCTGAGGCCAAATTGAACGTTTTTCTGACACCATTACAACCAAGAACGCATGGTGGCATTTCGCATCGCGAAATACGTGTACTACATCAGCTGCTGAGATGTGTCGAAGCTAACCCTTCCCCATGTACATTTATTTCATTTCCAGAGCAGGTGGGAAGCAGGGATTAGTCATCCGCATACCAGCCAATGGTAAGCTTTTCGGCCAGCTGTGACGTCATTAAACCGACGACCTAAAAACGACCTTGGTGACGTTGCCATGGTTGTTACGATGAATGAAGGCGTGCATGAAACGCACAAGCATATCGTGGCGCATTTGAAATCGTTTTCAAAGCTAGCAGAGGTCGGAGGAAGATGGGGCTGTCGCGACTGCAATGTACTGGCTGCATGAGATGAAAGGTAAGCTTCCATTCAATGGAGATCTGACGATTAATCAATTCTTTTTAAAGCATTTTTTTCGGAGTCACATATCATGACAGCATGATTCAAATATAAAACATAATTTACTGTCTACGGTAAACTTCCAGCTAGTATATATGCTAAAGATTTACCTTCATGATGGAATTGTTTTTACCAGCCCGGAATTCCCTTTTTCAATTAATGTCCGCTCATGCAGATATCAGTGCCGAATCAAAGGTGTTGCTCAATAATAGGTCGAAAATATCGCGTGGGTGAGGCCCTGGTTATAAAATAACCCAGACAAGTGGCCCCATGATAACTCTTGGACATGCCCCTGATCTGCTGCTGCTGTTTTTCTCATACCCGCAATAACAATATTTCCATGCATACAACTAAACTTCTATTCATACATTGAACCTTTCCCGCAGCAGCCCGCTTCGTTCTACAGCAAGTGCGCATTTGTGATTATCAATAGCTGCTTCAGTCAATCAAATGCTTAAAACAATGCCGTTTACACCAAGTGTCGGTCCAGTGTCGTCATATTGGAGGACACTTCGTGACCGGACGATTTTACCTGTTAATTTAGGGACTTGGTGGGAGGCTCTTGGAACTTATAAGCAATTTCAAATAGATGGGTCATGCACATGAGCCAAAAAACGATGTGATGCACATGATGCGATTTTGAAATGGACACCCAGTGTGTGTACTTTGGGTTACTGCTTGACTACCCATGTTAATCTGACAGGTCGATCTTAATCTTACAGGTCGCAGGTCAATCTGTGGCAAAACGTGGGACTTTTACCTTTAATCGTTCTCTCCGGCACGAAATAAGAGAGACGAATTAGAAATGCAGCATTTATTTTGCAGCATCTTCAGGTATGTACCAACAAGATACAAGTTCGTGCTTCTGGACCAATAGGTCGACGGTCAGATGAGGCCAAGTGATGATCTGGTTTTGGAAACTTTCGAAGTAGTGTCCGAAAACGCCACAATGAACCATTAACTATGAACTATCCCATCACAATGCTCATTAGTAGCGTAAAACTCAATTCGTATGTAATGTACCAGAAATAAACAACTTTCTCCAAGACAAGAGAGGGACATTAAACTTTGGGATTGAGCGTCCAATTCATTGAATCACTTTATTTCACTGTGGCTACGACTTTGCTAACTTCCTTACTATTTCGATATGACCGCCTATTATTAAACAATTATTTGTGCTGAACAGTGCTGTGATAACTACACTGAAACACAAATGATCACGCTCTAACGGCCTGCAACGGGTCTAACAGCATACATATAACAGCATATCAATGGCTCTAACAGACTGCAGCTGTTCTAGCGATCTGCGACAGCTCTAACAGTCTGCAACAATAGCCCTTAGCTGCATTGATTGCTGTAGTGGCAAAATATGTATTTGCCTGAATTAATCAATACATGTGGCATGCAAAAATAGATGCATTTGGTCATGATATAGGTGCGCTAGCACCACTGGGCACCCTCTGATGATATAGCGCACTGCTATGGTCATGGCACAGGTGCACTAGCACCACTGGGCACCATCTGGTGATATAGCACACCGTTATGGTCATGGCACAGGTGCACTAGCACCACTGGGCACCCTCTGGTGATATAGCACACTGTTATGTATCAGCTTGGACACACGGACTGCAAGATGCATTGACGGCCACATTCGATAGCCGGTGACGTTTCGTGCGATAAGACGGAGGATCCAACGACCTCGAACACTGTGCTCCTGCATGTTCAGCGTGTTGAGTTGCTACATATACAGGGTGCTGTGCTCCTATATATTCAGCTTACTGAGCTGCTACATATACAGGGCGCAGTGCTCCTACATGTTCAGCTGAGGTGCTACATATACAGGGTGTTGTGCTCCTATATATTCAGCGTACTGAGCTCCTACATATACAGGGCGCAGTGCTCCTGCATGGTCAACGTATTGAGTGGCTACATGCACTGGGCTCTGTGCTCCTACATATATAGAGCGTTGTGCTTCTAAATATACAGAGCGCTGTGTATTTAGAACAGCACTTCAGCGCTACACATGCAAAGCGCTGTACTCCTACACATACACTACCACTGGCGGATCCAGGTGGGGGGGGCATTCCGGCCATGCCCCCCCCCCCAAGCGCTTCAAAGGGGGGGGCATAGTGTCTTTTGGCCCCCCCCCCCAAACCAACAAAAGTAAACTGAATTAAAATGCAGTAACCTTTGCTGAGGTTAAAAAATAGCGTTCCGGGTGAAATAATCTCCATAAAGGTATTTTGTTATAATTGTTTGGGAGTCCCCCGGGGGGGGGGAGGCTGACGCCGTAAACCGAAAGTTGGCCCCCCCCCAAACCGGTGGGCTAGATCCGCCAGTGTACACTACAGGGCCCTGTGCTCTTATTTATGCAGGGCGCTGTGTTCCTACACATGCATGACAATGTGTTCCTACATATGCAGCGCGCTATGTTTCTGCATATACAGAGCGCTGTGCTCCTACACATGTATGACAATGTGTTCCTACATATGCAGGGCGCTGTGTTTCTACATATACAGAGCGCTGTGCTACTATATATGCAGGGCGCTGTGTTTCTACATATACAGAGCGCTGTGCTCCTACACATACATGTCACTGTGCTCCTACATATACAGAGCGCTGTGCTCCTACACATATATGTCACTGTGCTCCTACATATACAGAGCGCTGTGCTCCTACATATGCAGGGCGCTCTCACGAGGTAAGCCATGCGCGGCCGCACCTGCCACTCAGGCTCGTGTGTACCATGCTCAGCGGCCGGCTGCCTGTGTCCGGTGATAACGGATATCGGATGTCGAACAATGGCCGTCTGCGCACCACCGTGCTGCAGATCTCGGCAGCCCGCCGTGGCGCAACACTTCAGAAGTGGCGAATGCCTGCGGGCCTTGTCACGGAGACATGTGGCGATGTTCGGGTCGCTCGTGCCATGCCCGTGGGCTATACTGCAGCGACATGTAGCGACGTTCTCTTGAAAGGAAATTAAGTTTCAATCGATGTTTGAACCTTTTTGGCATTTCGTGGCCATCAAACAGGCAGAGCTGAGACCAGACTTCATGGCGCCTGCCGCCCAGTTCCCATAGTCTGCCAATCAACAACTGTGTTCATTGTTGAGCTGTGATATCGGCCAGTTACCATAGTCTTCCAATCAACAACTCTTCATTAATGAGCTGTGATATCAGCATGTCATCAAAAACGATCATTGATCGCAAATATTTTGTAAAGCGTCTATGCGGTTTGCATATTAATTGGCCCATTCATGCACTTATATATATATATATATATATATATATATATATATATATATATATATATATATATATATATATATATATGTATTCATAAGTATATATATATATAAATATATATATATATATATATGCTTATGCTACGTGGCAAACAAAATGATGTCGGGTTAAAATAACTCGCCACAGGTGTATAACCAAACCCGCTCCGAATGTCATGTTTGATGAGCCCTGGCCCGTCAGTATCTCCAGTGTCTGTCAACAGATGGCAGCAGCGGCGCGGCTCCTGCGTCGACCAGCCACCTCGGTTCTCACAGCGGCGGCGAGTCGTCTCCGTTCCCACAGGCGTGCTGATGTGGACATAGCGTCACGTGCGCCGCCGCCGGGATGGCGATCGTCGCCCCGCTATCGTGAGAAGCGCACTTTTTGCGGCCCGGTCGGCGATTTGTGCGCCTGAGAGGCTCGACGTGGCGGCGCTGGAGGTAGGCGCCGCCGAGTTGCCTGTGCGGTGTGCAGGTCATGCGCCGCGGCACAGCACGACACGGATTTAGCCGGACGACGAGGTCGTGTCTGGTGTCCGCGCCAAGCGACGACTTCTCCATCGTTGTGGCTGTTGGTCGGTGTTTCGGTGTTTCGGACGGCGGTGTTTCGGACGGCCGTGGCGAACACTCCGATTTGTCGGAAATTACCCCGCCGACCGACGGCGACGAGGAATGTCGACATCCGGACCCACTCAGTGTCATACCTTCTGTCGGTTGCCGGCGGCGGTGCGGCGGCCAGCTAACAGCACTGCCGCGGACCGCTGCGTTCTCCCACCGTGCCTTTCGCCGCAGCAACGAACGCGTCGTCACAGCGCGACCTTGGCTGACCAGCGCCGATAATTGATTCACACCCGAGCGGAGGCGGCCGCCGCCTGGGAACCGGCCACCGCAACTGGCGGCCGCATGCCAGCTCGGCGGGGCCGGCCGTGTCCCCTCCTGTCACCCGCCGCCGCCCAGCGGGCATCGCTTGTTGTCAGTCCCGGCCGGCGGCAGTGTCTTCCCGACATCTCGACATCTGGCGGTGTCCTCCCGACACCTCGAGAGCTGGCGGCGCCCTCCCGACACCTCGACGGCTGGCCGTGCCCTCCCGACATCTCGACATCTGGCGGTGTCCTCCCGACACCTCGACAGCTGGCGGTGCCCTCCCGACACCTCGACACCTGACCGTGCCCTCCCGACACCTCGACGGCTGGCGGTGCCCTCCCGACACCTCGACACCTGACCGTGCCCTCCCGACACCTCGACGGCTGGCGGTGCCCTCCCGACACCTCGACCCTCCCGACACCTCGACACCTGACCGTGCCCTCCCGACACCTCGACAGCTGGCGGTGCCCTCCCGACACCTCGACACCTGACCGTGCCCTCCCGACACCTCGACGGCTGGCGGTGCCCTCCCGACACCTCGACAGCTGGCCGTGCCCTCCCGACACCTCGACGGCTGGCCGTGCCCTCCCGACATCTCGACATCTGGCGGTGCCCTCCCGACACCTCGACAGCTGGCGGTGCCCTCCCGACACCTCGACACCTGACCGTGCCCTCTCGACACCTCGACGGCTGGCGGCGCCCTCCCGACACCTCGACAGCTGGCGGCGCCCTCCCGACACCTCGAGAGCTGGCGGTGCCCTCCCGACACCTCGACGGCTGGCGGTGCCCTTCCGACACCTCGACGGCTGGCGGCGCCCTCCCGACACCTCGACAGCTGGCGGTGCCCTCCCGACACCTCGACAGCTGGCGGCGCCCTCCCGACACCTCGACACCTGGCCGTGCCCTCCCGACACCTCGACGGCTGGTGGCGCCCTCCCGACACCTCGACGGCTGGCGATGCCCTCCAGACACCTCGACAGCTGGCCGTGCCCTCCCGACACCTCGACACCTGGCGGTGCCCTCCCGACACCTCGACACCTGACCGTGCCCTCCCGACACCTCGACGGCTGGCGGTGCCCTCCCGACACCTCGACACCTGACCGTGCCCTCCCGACACCTCGACGGCTGGCGGTGCCCTCCCGACACCTCGACAGCTGGCGGCGCCCTCCCGACACCTCGACGGCTGGCGGTGCCCTCCCGACACCTCGACAGCTGGCCGTGCCCTCCCGACACCTCGAGAGCTGGCGGTGCCTTCCCGACACCCTAAGTTACTTTTCAATCTAAATCTAGGAATAAGCTGCAGCCTGTAGGATGGTTTCTACCAGGATGCAGGCACTAGAGGAGGAGGTTAGAGTCCTTAAGGCAGAGCTTTCCAAGCTCAAGGCTGCCCTTGTTGCACAGGGTAGACAAGAAAAGGCAACACGTAGGGGTCAGTCTGTAGCAGGGGCATCCTATGCCCAAGTGGTCACAGGCCACCTGGTAACTGAGGCTTCCCTTGCTGTGGAGATTGCAGGGATATCTGTAGAGGAAAGTGTTCCTAGTGAACAGAATACTTATAGTTGTAGCTCACAGGAGGGGCAGTGGTTTATAGTCAGGGGTGGAGGATTTGGAGGCGCGAGCCTAAGCAAGGGGTCAGTGAGTGGCAGGTGGCAGGTGGTAGGAGTGGGAGGCAACCTAGTCGAGCAGCTCAGCAGGCAGGCATAGTTAACGTCAAATAGGTTCCAGGCATTGTAGGACTGCCCCCAGGATAGTAGCAAGGAAACAGTGCTGGTCGTAGGCGACTCTCGTGTGCGGCATTTAGATAGGGTGCTCTGTAAAGGTCGGAGAGGCAGAAGGTGCATCACCAGGCCTGGTGTCAAGGTCAAAGACCTGGTGCCAGTGGTGGCACAGGCCACCAGTGAGCACCAGTTTAGTGCAGTTGTAGTGCAGGTAGGAGTAAATAACATAGGTCCCGCTAGGAGTGAGGAGCAGCTGCAGGACTACAGGGCCCTTCTGACCACCCTGAAGCAAAGCAATAGCAGAGTCATTGTGACTGCTATTCTGCCTAGAGTTGGAGTCTCCCCTGAGTGGAGCTCTGGGGCACTGGCAGCCAATGCCAGGGTAGGTAGGCTCTGCAATGAGTTAGGTTTGACCTTTGTTGACAAGTGATGCAGGTTGTATGGCTCATGGGACCTCTATCAGAGGGATGACCTGCACTTCTCCGAGAAGGGGGTGTAAGTGTTAAGCAAAGTATTTGAGCATGTCCTTCAGGAAAACTAGACAATGGGGTGGGGAGGGAAGAAGTGGCATTGCCATATCCGGGATATGCAAATAGTGACAGCCCAGGAAACAGAACCTCACAGCCAACAAATAGGGATAGGAGTAGTTCAAGGGGGCAGAGTGGTAGCTCATCCAGAGATGAAAGAGCTACTCAACATGAAAAAGCCAAAGATGGTCGAGGTGCCCTCCCGACACCTCGAGAGCTGGCGATGCCTTCTCGACACCTCGAGAGCTGACAGTGAACACCTAGTACCCTGAGAAATTGTGATACCCCTTCCGGTAATAATCATTGTTACCCTGCAACACCAGAAGCCATTAAACCACACTCAGTGGCTGATAGTGCCCTTCATATAAGTTATAACGCCACTTCCTGTCAATCCCAGCGCGTCTGGTAACGCCGCTTCTCACCATTCCTGGCGGCTGGCAACGGCTACATGTGTTGTCCATGTCACCAGCGATAGCTTCATGTCATGTCAGCTGTCGGTACCATGTCTGCCTGTCACATTAGCTCAATCTGTCACATTAGCTCAATCTGTCACATTAGCTCCATCTGCCCAACATGGCCCTTGTCTATACCTACCACCAGAAAACGTCCCGGTTCCTTCCTCAGCTGTCAGTTTTGATCATCGAACCCTATTCTTTCGTCAGTCCCCTGAAGGTATCATTCCACCTCTGGAACAGAAGCTTCGCACTACAAAAGCTTTGGGGATACTGTCAGCCGCACCGACAGCAGCGCGTGGGGAACTGTCAGCTGCACCGACAGCAGCGCGTGGGGAACTGTCAGCTGCACCGACAGCAGCGCGCGGGGAACTGTCAGCTGCACCGACAGCAGCGCGTAGGGAACTATCGGCTTCAACGACTGCAGCGCGTGGAGAACTGTCAGCTGCACCGACAGCAGCGCGCGGGGAACTGTCAGCTGCACCGACAGCAGCGCGCGGGGAACTGTCAGCTGCACCGACAGCAGCGCGCGGGGAACTGTCAGCTGCACCGACTACAGCGCGTGGAGACCAATGTAGATATAGTATATTTTTGTATGCAACGATGTAGGATAAATGTTAAGCACGAACCTTGTTGTTGAAACGAGTCTCCCGCATTCCCGATTGTGGCAATACCGAGGTATGGGGCATATCATGGTTTATGAGCAATTTTGTTTGCAATGCCCATAATGCATATGCATTGGTGTAATGCATATGTGCAATGCATGCAATACATAGGTGTAACTCTCCCTTAATCGTAGATTTAAACCAATCTATCCATGTACCGTCTCAGTCCAACATATCTGCCTCTTCCCCACGGTACCCTTTCAACCGCACCCCTCCATGTCATCGTCATTTATATCTTCGCCCTCCTGGGGTGGGGGTGGCCGAGTGGTTAAGGTGTTAAGCTCTGCGTACCAAAGGTCCCGGGTTCAACACTCGCACCACACGGGATATTTACCAATCCCGCGGCCCACCAGCGAAACGGTGTGGGCGGCGTCATTAGCCGTGATCGTGCATAAACTGCGTCGAGAACCACCTAATAAACAAATATTCGCCCTACTGGTGTTATCCGTCCTGGTTGCAGACACACATATACAGATACACACACAGTCATCAGCTGCTGCAGGCGTTTCGTTCCCGCCGATGCGGTACCGGCCGGCGACGTGCCAGCCGACGCTGCACATCGGCCGCCGCTCACCCGCTCACCCGCTCACCGCCGCCTCGCCAGTTCCCAGCGCGGCGCCCATAGCGCGCCGAGATGTGTGACATTCCGGCCGGCGCGGCCTATGGGAACTGAGAGCGGCGACGCGCCTGGCCGGCCGCTGACCCGCTTCCCAGCGGTCAGGGCGCCGGTGTCGGCCAGGTCGGTCGACGAGACGCCATCGACACGACACGGGCCGCTGGTGACCCGCTGGTGACCTGGTTGTGGCTACCGGCTGAAGGTCACACGGGACAGTCACACACCGCGTGCGACGGAGGTGGCTGCTGGACTCCCGCTGACGGCCACACGGGACAGTCACGCACCGCGTGCGGCGGAGGTGGCTGCTGGACACCCGCTGACGGCCACACGGAACAGTCACACACCGCGTGCGGCGGAGGTGGCTGCCGGACACCCGCTGACGGCCACACGGAACAGTCACACACCGCGTGCGGCGGAGGTGGCTGCCGGACACCCGCTGACGGCCACACGGAACAGTCACACACCGCGTGCGGCGGAGGTGGCTGCCGGACACCCGCTGACGGCCACACGGGACCCTGCGGCGGGGGGGGCTGCGGACCCCCCCGCCCCCCCAACGGAACAGTCACACACCGCGTGCGGCGGAGGTGCTGCCGACACCCGCTGACGGCCACACGGAACAGTCACACACCGCGTGCGGCGGGGGCTCCCCCGGCACACGGGACAGTCACACACCGCGTGCGGCGGAGGTGGCTGCCGGACACCCGCTGACGGCCACACGGGACAGTCACACACCGCGTGCGGCGGAGGTGGCTGCTGATGCACACGCGTGCGGCGGAGGTGGCTGCCGGCCACACACAGTCACACACCGCGTGGGCGGAGGTGGCTGCCGGACACCCGCTGACGGCACAGGGCCCGGGGGGGGGGGCACGCTGCCACACCGCGTGCGGCGGAGGTGGCTGCCGGACACCCGCTGACGCCACACGGGACAGTCACACACCGCGTGCGGCGGAGGTGGCTCGGACACCCGCTGACGGCCACACGGGACAGTCACACACCGCGTGCGGCGGAGGTGGCTGCCGGACACCGCTGACGGCCAACGGGACAGTCACACACGCGTGCGGCGGGGTGGCTGCTGATGGCCACACGGAACAGTCAACACTGCGTGCGGCGGAGGTGGCTGCCGGACACCCGCTGACGGCCACACGGGACAGTCACACACCGCGTGCGGTGGAGGTGGCTGCTGACGGCCAACGGAACAGTCACACACCGCGTGCGGCGGAGGTGGCTGCCGGACACCCGCTGACGGCCACACGGGACAGTCACACACCGCGTGCGGTGGAGGTGCCCGCATGCGATCCTGGATTGGTTGTCGTTTTGCGGTGCACAGTCCCAGAGGCCACATGGCGTCGCCTGCCTCTCGTCCTGGCAGGAAGGGCGGACGCCGCGGGGAATCGAACCCCGTATCTCTGGGATGCCGGGCGCTCAGCTTAACCACTGAGCTACCGACGGCCCCAAGTTCCTAGATATTATGCTGCTGCTGCCTGCGCCAGGGGTAGGATATGCCTACGCATTGCATCGCAGCCGATGCTGTATTGTCCGCCGCACAGGTCGATAATTCGACACAGACACACGCAGCGAGCAGTCTCCCCTGAACTCGGCTCATAGGCTCACCAAGCACGAAATGCAGCGAATAGTCTCGCCTTAACCCATATCAGAGGAATACTAGCCACTCTAGAGGAAAGGCCGTGCGAGAATGAAAATGAACCTCGTAAGGGCATGCACGAGACGAGGCACCTGCTAATGCGGCCGGGCACCTCGTAGAGGAATACCAGGCACGCTGCTGATGCTGGTGGGGTTATATTGCACATATCAGCATGGCCAGAGAACCAAATTCATTAGATATCAGGAACTTCGAGAGGCTGTCAGCCTTCTGTCTGACCCCATATCAGTCCACATCCCAGCTGCAGGAGGGAAGACCATGCAAAAAGAAAAATGCAACTCGTAACAATACAACCACCGAAATGGATTTTCGACCAGAAACCGTGTAGTGTTATGCCGTCACCTGTCACCTGTCTGCCGTCACCTGTCTGCCGTCACCTGTCTGCCGTCACCTGTCTGCCGTCACCTGTCACCTGTCTGCCGTCACCTGTCTGCCGTCACCTGTCACCTGTCTGCCGTCACCTGTCACCTGTCTGCCGTCACCTGTAGCCGTTACCTGTCACCTGTCTGCCGTCACCTGTCACCTGTCTGCCATCACATGTCTGCCGTCACCTGTCACCTGTCTGCCATCACCTGTCTGCCGTCACCTGTCTGCCATCACCTGTCTGCCGTCACCTGTCACCTGTCTGCCGTCACCTGTCACCTGTTATGACGTCACCTGTCTGCCGTCACTTGTTATGCCGTCACCTGTCACATGTCTGCTGTCACCTGTCTGCCGTCACCTGTCTGCCGTCACCTGTTATGCCGTCACCTGTCTGCCGTCACCTGTAGCCGTTACCTGTCACCTGTCTGCCGTCACCTGTCACCTGTCTGCCATCACCTGTCTGCCGTCACCTGTCACCTGTCTGCCATCACCTGTCTGCCGTCACCTGTCACCTGTCTGCCGTCACCTGTCACCTGTTATGACGTCACCTGTCTGCCGTCACTTGTTATGCCGTCACCTGTCACATGTCTGCCGTCACCTGTCTGCCGTCACTTGTTATGCCGTCACCTGTCACCTGTCTGCCGTCACCTGTTATGCCGTCACCTGTCACCTGTCTGCCGTCACCTGTTATGCCGTCACATGTCACCTGTCTGCCGTCACTTGTTATGCCGTCACCTGTCACCTGTCTGCCGTCACCTGTTATGCCGTCACCTGTCTGCCGTCACCTGTCACCTGTTATGCCGTCACCTGTCACCTGTCTGCCGTCACCTGTCTGCCGTCACCCGTTATGCCGTCACCTGTCTGCCGTCACCTGTTATGCCGTCACCTGTCTGCCGTCACCTGTCACCTGTTATGACGTCACCTGTCTGCCGTGATGTGGCCGCAGTTACCCTGACGTGCGCCTCAGAGCGGCTGCTGTGGGTAAGGAGGATCAGTGTGCTCGCCCGCCGGCTGGCGTGACGGCCGCGCCAGGCCGTGACGATGGCCTCACGTGACGCGTCCGGACAGCCACGACGCGGCACGAGGCGCAATCACAGACGCGCAAACAAGCGTCACGGCCGGTCGGCGGCGCGTGACGGGGCTATCGTGACCGAGGGGAGCGAGCACAGCCAACAGGTGACGGGGCTATCGTGACCGAGGGGAGCGAGCACAGCCAACAGGTGACGGGGCTATCGTGACCGAGGGGAGCGAGCACAGCCAACAGGTGACGGGGCTATCGTGACCGAGGGGAGCGAGCACAGCCAACACGTGACGGGGCTATCGTGACCCAGGGGAGCGAGCACAGCCAACAGGTGACGGGGCTATCGTGACCGAGGGGAGCGAGCACAGCCAACAGGTGACGGGGCTATCGTGACCGAGGGGAGCGAGCACAGCCAACACGTGACGGAGCTATCGTGACCGAGGGGAGCGAGCACATCCAACACGTGACGGAGCTATCGTGACCGAGGGGAGCGAGCACAGCCAACAGGTGACGGGGCTATCGTGACCGAGGGGAGCGAGCACAGCCAACACGTGACGGGGCTATCGTGACCGAGGGGAGCGAGCACAGCCAACAGGTGACGGGGCTATCGTGACCGAGGGGAGCGAGCACAGCCAACAGGTGACGGGGCTATCGTGACCGAGGGGAGCGAGCACAGCCAACACGTGACGGGGCTATCGTGACCGAGGGGAGCGAGCACAGCCAACACGTGACGGGGCTATCGTGACCGAGGGGAGCGAGCACAGCCGACACGTGACAGGGCTATCGTGACCGAGGGGAGCGAGCACAGCCAACAGGTGACGGGGCCATCGTGAGCGAGGGGAGCTACCACATCCAACACGTGACGGGGCTATCGTGACCGAGGGGAGCGAGCACAGCCAACAGGTGACGGGGCTATCGTGACCGAGGGGAGCGAGCACAGCCAACACGTGACGGGGCTATCGTGACCGAGGGGAGCGAGCACAGCCAACACGTGACGGGGCTATCGTGACCGAGGGGAGCGAGCACAGCCAACAGGTGACGGGGCTATCGTGACCGAGGGGAGCGAGCACAGCCAACACGTGACAGGGCATCGAACACATCAGACACTTCGATTGAACTACATTAGTTCACTTAATAACGTCGTAAGGGATATTTAAAAACACAGCTATGACAGGCTGAATATAATTTGGCGACAAACGAATGAATGCATGGTTCAGTCGCTATTATCGGCACTATTATCACACTGTGGGACTAAATGCTAGCGAGGCACATATTTAGCTTTGCACGACGTTCGTTGACGTTGTTACGGATTTGGTTGAGTTGACGTAGGCTGTCTTGCAATATGTCAATGCTCACAGACTTGTCGCACATTATTTGTGTGATGTGCACTTAATAACATGACCCATTTGTGCGTGAGAGAAAAAAATCGGCACACATAAATCCATCTTACATTAACATAGTATAACATACGATAATATAGGATTGACTGAGCATTACCAGATTCGAGCCGAACCAGCGAGACTAATCGTCGTATGCAGGCGCCATGCATTTCCTATGTATCTTCCTGGCGTGAGCGTGTTAGGAATGCTGATCGTCGCAATTACCTTGCTGTCGTTGTAGCTCATCGGCAGCTAATTAACAGTTCATGGCAAGCACTTCATTAGATCTTCCTCACGTAGAACTATCACAGAAGTAGGAGTAGAATCTCACGGCAATGACCACGCGTAAGGAGGCCCTTTCGTAGGGAGGCTCCTAGAATAGCGATCGCGGGGCCCGACGTTCCAGAGCTACGCCAGCAAGCACAAGAAGCCCGAGAAGCTCAATAAGCACGAAGAACAGAAGAGCAAGGGCAAGAAGACAAGAAGCAAGAAGATAGCGGGAGACAAGAGCTCCAGACACCATCGACGAGCACACGTGCGACTCGAGATGGAAGTGCGCCCTCACCAGATTCTCAACTTCTCTGTCTCCCAGTTAACCTTGGACCCCGGAGGAAACATAACGGCGACGAGCCTACTGCTCTGGACCATTGCGGCAGGGGCAGAGACCATAGGGTGAAAGCTCGATCTTGGGTGCAACGAATCCGGTCTTGACCCTCCGCTTTGGCCGGACCGTCTCCGTAGCTCGGGGGCCTCTTATATCAGCGTGAAGTCCGCTGTCAGCTCTGAGCCCCTCTCCATCAGCGCGAGCCAAAGCCGATCCAGTGATCCTGCACGTTCGGCTCGGTGCCCACACCGTCGGCTCAGGGGCCTTCTTTCAAGGCTCAGGACACTCCCCGTACGGCCGAAGACCACTTTTTCAACAGCTGGGACCTCCTCGATCACGCAAGGAGCTCCTCTGCGGCTTCGCCCCCTCCGTCGACCCAGGGACCTCTTTCATGTCGGTTCTGGGCTCTCTCGCGACAGTCCAAGGTCCTCCAGCGCCTAGGGGTCCTCTTAGTTGGCGCAGGGGCCATCCAGAACCTCCTGAACAATCCTGGACCTTCTCTTTTGGGCAGAAGGCCCTCTTTCAACAGCTTGGCTCCCTCCATCAGGACAGGGGCCCTTATACGGCATGAACCCCATCCATCGGCCCAAGGGCTCTTTCTGACCGCCCCAAGTCCTCTCTGGCAAATAGGGCCCACCGTCGTCTCAGGGGCCCTCTTTGATGACCAGGGCATTTTCCGGCAGGTCGGGACCCCTTTGCAAAAGCTTCAGCTCTCTTCATCAGGTCAGGGGGCCTTTCTTCGGCTTGGGCCTCGCCGTCAGCTCAGGGGCCCTTCATATTGGCTCGGGATCCTCTCCATCAGCTCGGAGGCCCTTCCAACGATTCGGATCCTCCTCTGTCGACTTGAAAGTCCTTCACGTGGCCCAGTCGGGAGTCCTCAAAGTCTTCACCAGGGCGAAGACTTTGATCTCCGATGACTCGGGGCCATCGGAGAGTGCCTTCGTCGGCCAGGCACCCTTTCGTCAGCCCGAGGCCCCTTTCGTCGGTCTTGAGGACCATCACGTGGGTCCAGGAGGCCCTTATGGGGCCCTCAAGGCGGTCGCCTGAATGGCCTCCTCGAAATTTTTAGGGGAGGCTGCTTCCCCTTCGACCCCCCCCCTCGGATACGCCACTGGAGACAGGACCGTTAAGGCCAGATGCGGCAGCGTCATGTCGCGCACCACACCTCAGGACCAGAGCCTGGACCAGAGCCTGGCAGAGGCCAGACCAGAGACCAGACCAGAGACCAGACCAGAGACCAGACCAGACCAGAGCCTGGCACAGGATAGCGTGCTCCGTCATGTCACGCACCACACCTCAGGACCAGAGCCTGGTACAGGGTAGCGTGCTCCCGCCCAGCCTCTTCCACATCATGATTAACAACATACTTGCTGATCACACCGACACATCACTTCAATATTCACTTTTCGCGGACGACATAGCCATTAGAACAACAGCAAAATGCTTCCTAAAAACCGATAGAACAATTCAAATAGCTCTAGACCACTTAGCAAAGTGGTGCAAAACTTAGAGCCTCACCCTACCCGCAGAAGAATCGGCCACAGTAACATGTAGTCGCCTCATCCACAAACTCACAACTTTTCTTCACATCAACGGCAAAGCTATCGAACAATTGAAAATTCAAGTTCTTAAGAGTACACCTGGACCAAAGACTTAGCTTAAATACACAGATAACTGCTAAGAGATGAGCGAAGCGCGTTAAACTACTCCGTGCACTAACAGGCACATACTTGGGAGGAGACAGAAACACACTACCGCGATTCTACAAGTCAATAATACGACCCATCCTAGAATACAGCAGCTTCATATTTGCTACCATTTCGTCAATATTGAGCAAACAATTCGAAGCCATTCCAAACAACTGCATCAGAACACCCACAAGAGCCCTCAACGCCACACCGATAGCCAGTTTTCTAATAGACTTAGACATGCCTACCCTCCGCTTCAGAAGGACACAACAGCTGTGCTGCTACCACATTACAATTAAGTCCATTGAAAATCGTCTGGAACAACGATGCATTCAGCCTGACAGATATGACTGGAGTCGGTTTCGGCACAAACTCCCACCATTTACTGTTCAAATTGCCACGGCTCTTTCAGATCTTAACCTCACAATGCCAAACACTGCAGCTCGACCGCCCACTAGGCAATTCTCGACCCACAGACAACCAAAGGTCGAGTACTTGCGTTCGGGAAAGAAATCATACCGGCAGACGTTCTTGGCACCTGCAACAAATTCCCAGATCTCAACAATCATAAAACACTCGTATTCATGGATAGATCAAAATACGAGGTCAGAGTAGGCATCGGTATCACTGAATCAGGCTTTAGGCTTTCCAAACGTCTATCGGATAACTTTTTAATCTACACCGCTGAAGGACTGGCCATTCTCATTGCCATCTCCATTCTAAAGAGGCGCGAAACGAGAAACGTGGTGATTTGTTCAGATTCCAAATTAGTCCTTCAGCCAATGAACAACACACCGACTGCCCACATCCAGTCATTGATCGGATCCAACAAACCGTGGCCCGCAACATAAACAACGCTTCTTCTTTCTCTGGATTCCGGGTCACGTCAACATTCCAGGAAACGAGCAAGCAGACAGGCTGGCAAAGCAAGCCTTAGCATCGACCACTTATCCCAACATGAAATATTCGGTAAACGATTGCAAAGGACTCCTGCAACGCCACATACGTAAGAATCGCCAGAATACATGAACGCAACACAACTCTACACCTCACCCTTCCAACCACACCCACAACATCAAACCAACGCGAACGCTAGGCACATGGAACACATCAAGCCAATCACACCGCCAAAAGAAAATCGTCCGCACTAGACTTAGAACTGGTTGTACAAAACTAACACGGCCTCAACTGGAGGATAATGATTATACAACACCTCACTGCAACTCCTGCAACACCACATTAAGCATAGGCCACATCCTGATAGACGGCAGTAGCTTTGACGCTCACAGACAACCGCTTAAAAAACCTTCTACCAAAAAGAGGGCATCACCCTCTCGATTCCATCACTTCTGGGCGACAAACACCAATAACTCCTCCAATTACCATTTGGCTATGTGTACGCCACCAAACAAGCAGGAGCATTGTAAACACCACAACACCAACACGCAATTCAACACGCGCTGCGAGCCCGTGAATACATTCGTAGGAATAATGCAAATAGCCGTCCACGAATTGCATCGGACTTAAATGAGCCGATTCGTTTTCGTCGACAGCTACCTAGCAGTGCCGTCGGACGTAGATGAGCCGACTTGCCTGACAAATTGGCATAGCATAAAAGGTGCCACAGGTGCCATCGGAAGTAGATGAGCCGATTTGCTTTGCAATTCATAACGTAAAACGGATACCCAGAGGTACAACGGGCGAAGACGAACCGAATTGCAAAACACCGTACTAACCTCACATCCAACCTTGCATGAAAGTAAGCTACCACTAACCTCGACTAACAACAAGCACGCGGTAGCCGGTGGATAGGCGGCGTAGACAATTACCTCCTTGTTCGCACGGTGAAGATTCCTCGGTGCTCTTCGACAAGAGTATGGCTAATGCTGGCACCCTGGCAAAACCAACTTTTTAGTCAACCCCCTCCCCACCCAACTACAAATTATCTTGTGGAAGAGTAAAGTAAACTAAACACACTGAACATCCAGGAGATGTCCCCCGCCCAGCCAGCACCTTAACGTTAAATACAGGACTCACTTAATATAAATGTACACTTACACATGTAACTTGCTTGCAAAAGCCCATTCGCTTTAAAGGCGGTGCAAATGACCTCTATGGTCCGGCACGTCTCTATGCACATTATCCTACATCCCCTCCCCCGCGACAGTGACAATATACATAATATTTATTATACGATGCACACTGCTGGTAAAGCGTACTCCATTTATTTTCCTCTTTTGAATAGTAAGATTATATAGGCTTATGCTCAAAGGCGGGTCAAAGCGAAAACAAATGTATGGGGGTATATTTCGGCCGTGGACCATTTGGACTGAAGACCGAAGATGGCTCACAGGCGAAATACATCTCCATGGATTTTGCTTAGGTTAACTTTAACTTTTAAGCGTGAGGCTACGTGATCCCAACATTCATATCATGTTGCTCATTAACTGAGCGATGGGCGCTACATAACCGTAGCAGTTGAAGCGCCCTTAAGCCCAAATAATCAATCAATCAATCATTAACTTAGCGATAGCAACGATCCGTATGATCTTTCTTTGCATTTGTCCAACATATTTTAAATTCCCAGCCTTCTAGAGCACACTCGGCACGCCAACAGTCGCTGCAGCTCTGGGCGGGCGGCAGGTGCGGCACACTCGGCGACCATCCATCTCGGCGGCGCGGTGCGCGCGCAAAGCGGGCGCGTTTCACCGCATTCGTCACGGGAGTCGTGTGCCGGCGCGACGCGCGGCGCGCTTTGTCTCCGCGACGATCGCGTCGGTCACGGCGCGTCGGCGCCGGCGGCCGGCCGACACCTCGCGCCGCCGCCCCCAATTCGTCAATGGCGAGCGGGCGCGGCAAAAACGGCGCACATTATGTGCAGTCCGGCGCGGCCGCGCTCGCTGCGCGCACCCGCGAGATTTGCGTTTTTCTGTCGGCGGCGGTCGATTGCAGGCGGCTCAGCGGGGTGTCGGCGGGGTGTCGGCGGGGTGTCGGCGGTCGGGTCGGATCAGGTGGTGGATTTGCGTGACACGGTGTGGTGACCTGTGCCCTACAGCACCGGCAGGGCGCGGCCGGCCAGCGGATCATGGGCGGAGGTGGGATCGTGGCGAGCGCAGGCCGGGCGGCGCTTGGGCGAAGTCGGTCACGCAGAATAGGATTGGTGGCTTTGATGGAGGCAAGCTGGGTGCAGTGTCGGGAGGTCAAATCGCCTTCGGTTAGAGCGGGTGATCCTAGTCTTTTTGTACGGCCTTCTAAAAAGATACTGGACGTATCCGAGGGTCTTATAATTCCGTCTCAAGTCACATCATCGAGGCCTCATGGAGTGACCATGAGGTCACTCCGGGGACAAATGGCAGAGTACCCCTCACCATCCCACCAGCGGTGCATGTCCTGACACACTACTGTAGACCATGAGGTCACTCCGGGGACAAATGGCAGAGTACCCCTCACCATCCCACCAGCGGTGCATGGTCATCACCGCTGACCACACAGCTACTGTAGACCATGAGGCTACTCTGGGGACAAATGGCAGAGCACCCCTCACCATCCCACCCAGCGGTGCATGGTCATCACTGCTGACCACACAGCTACTGTAGACCATGAGGTCACTCTGGGGACAAATGGTAGAGTACCCCTCACCATCCCACCCAGCGGTGCATGGTCATCACCGCTGACCACACAGCTACTGTAGACCATGAGGCCACTCTGGGGACAAATGGCAGAGCACCCCTCACCATCCCACCCAGCAGTGTGTGGTCATATGAGTAGGAAATAAATTGAACTGGGCATTTAACGACCACTTGGACTGCACGGTTTATCGGCGCGATTTATGTGACGTGGCCACGTCTGGACGCAGCTCGCTCTGATCAACTGCCCTTTGTCCGACGCCGCACATCCAATTGGAAAACAAAGCCACGCTCAGTCATTTCCACTGGCCAATAAGTGAACGCTATCTTTCAGAACTTTGTCTCTCTGTGTCATACAACCGGCAGACAAACGGCAAGCCTACGTGACAGCCGAGCCGGACAGAGGTGGCGGTCGAGCCGGACAGAGGTGGCGGTCGAGCCGGACAGAGGTGGCGGTCGAGCCGGACAGAGGTGGCGGTCGGACAGCCGAGCCGGACAGAGGTGGCGGTCGAGCCGGACAGAGGTGGCGGTCGAGCCGGACAGAGGTGACAGCCGAGCCGGACAGAGGTGGCGGTCGAGCCGGACAGAGGTGGCGGTCGAGCCGGACAGAGGTGACAGCCGAGCCGGACAGAGGTGGCGGTCGGCTGCAGCTCCAAAACCACTCGGATCTCCTGCCGCCCGCTGTATTCAGCACCTCACTGCATGGAACCATGCTCCACTGACGTCTCCAGTGGAAACAACCGCGCTCGTTGATCGTTTCCCGAATCTCCTGATGAAGCCCTGCTGCCACTCCTTGGCCAGGCCATGATAGCAGCATGATCCACACATCCGCACGTTCTATGCACGAGCTTCTTCAGGAAGAGTCCAACAAGGCAGCGATCTCTTGAACACCCACAATGACTGATGAGATTACCCAGCATTTTGAAGAGCACTGCTGAAGTGCAATTGAGACCTGCTGAAGTACCGTGCAATATGTATTGCTTGATGCTGTACATATGCATGTATGAAAGAGTTCCAAAATTATTGGTGGGGCCCAATACATGGAGGTAATGAGTGCAGGCAATTTGGTTAGCAAAACAAGACCGCGCCTTCGTCCTCCAGGCAGGCCGTGGCAGACGTCTTCACATCAGGAAATGCTGCTGGCAGCGGGCTTCAGATGGACAGGAGGAGGAGGGGGAGGAGGAGGTGGAGAAGGAGCAGAGTCCGTGCGTGACGTCACAAGACGGTAGCTGAGGGCGGGGGGTTGCGGTGACGGAGGACGGGCCGCGGTGACGGAGGACGGGCTGCAGTGACGGAGGACGGGCCGCGGTGACGGAGGACGGGCCGCGGTGACGGAGGACGGGCCGCGGTGACGGAGGACGGGCTGCAGTGACGGAGGACGGGCCGCGGTGACGGAGGACGGGCCGCGGTGACGGAGGACGGGCTGCAGTGACGGAGGACGGGCCGCGGTGACGGAGGACGGGCCGCGGTGACGGAGGACGGGCCGCGGTGACGGAGGACGGGCCGCGGTGACGGAGGACGGGCCGCGGTGACGGAGGACGGGCCGCGGTGACGGAGGACGTGTTGCAGTGACGGAGGACGGGCCGCGGTGACGGAGGACGTGCTTCAGTGACGGAGGACGGGCCGCGGTGACGGAGGGCGGGCCGCGGTGACGGAGGACGGGCCGCGGTGACGGAGGACGTGTTGCAGTGACGGAGGACGGGCCGCGGTGACGGAGGACGGGCTGCAGTGACGGAGGACGGGTTGCGGTGACGGAGGACGGGTTGCGGTGACGGAGGACGGGCTGCGGTGACGGATGACGGGCTGCAGTGACGGAGGACGGGTTGCGGTGACGGAGGACGGGCTGCAGTGACGGAGGACGGGCTGCAGTGACGGAGGACGGGCTGCAGTGACGGAGGACGGGCTGCAGTGACGGAGGACGGGCTGCAGTGACGGAGGACGGGCTGCAGTGACGGAGGACGGGCTGCGGTGACGGAGGGCGGGCCGCAGTGACGGAGGACGGGCCGCGGTGACGGAGGACGTGTTGCAGTGACGGAGGACGGGCCGCGGTGACGGAGGGCGGGCCGCGGTGACGGAGGACGGGCCGCGGTGACGAAGGACGTGCTTCAGTGACGGAGGACGGGCTGTAGTGACGGAGGACGTGTTGCAGTGACGGAGGACGGGCTGCGGTGACGGAGGACGGGCTGCGGTGACGGAGGACGGGCTGCGGTGACGGAGGACGGGCTGCGGTGACGGAGGACGGGCTGCGGTGACGGAGGGCGGGCCGCGGTGACGAAGGACGTGTTGCGGTGACGAAGGACGTGCTGCAGTGACGGAGGACGGGCTGCAGTAACGGAGGACGGGCTGCAGTGACGGAGGACGGGTTGCAGTGACGGAGGACGGGCTGCAGTGACGGAGGACGTGTTGCAGTGACGGAGGACGGGCTGCAGTGACGGAGGACGTGTTGCAGTGACGGAGGACGGGCTGCGGTGACGGAGGACGGGCTGCGGTGACGGAGGACGCCGCTAATTGGTGGTGACACACGCCGCCGCCAGTCACCTGTTGTGTGCCGACTTGTTGTGCGTCGCACGCGCGTGTGAGTACGCAGTGGGGCCGGCTGTCGACAACCGGGGAATACGACCCCCCCCCCCCTCCCAGCTGCCCGTTCGCCGAGCCGCCGTGAAGACCCCGCTGCCGCCGCCGCCGCGCCGCCGCTCGTCAACATCTGCTCCAGGTCTCGGCTCTGTCCATTGTTTGGCAGTCGAGGCTCGACGTCGCGCGCCGTGAGGCGTGTGTGTCATAGCGGCGCAGCAACTGTCGGCGCTCGACTCACGTGCCTGTCTCACTCTCTAGTGTTTCAGCTGTCTGTCTGACTCTCTAGTGTCTCAGCTGTCTGGCTCACTCTCTAGTGTTTTAGCTGTCTGTCTGACTCTCTAGTGTCTCAGCTGTCTGGCTCACTCTCTAGTGTCTCAGATGTCTGTCTCACTCTCTAGTGTCTCAGATGTCTGTCTCACTCTCTAGTGTCTCAGATGTATGTTTCACTCTCTAGTGTCTCAGCTGTCTGTCTCACTATCCACTGTCTCAGATGTCTGTCTCACTTTCCCGCTTTCTCAGCTGTCTGTCTCACTCTTTAGTGTCTCAGATGTCTGTCTCACTCTCCACTGTCTCAGCTGTCTTCATCGCCATCTTACTGTCTCAGTTGTTTGTCGCACCGTCCCACTGTCTCAGATGTATGTTTCAATACCTCACTGTATCAGCATTCCCACTCTCCCAATGTCTCAGCTGTCTTCGTCACTACCCCACTGTTTCAAGTATCTCACTCTTCCACTGTCCCAGCTGTCTGCTTCTCTCTCCAATTTCCTCAGCTTTCTCATTCTTCTACTTCCTCAGATGTCTTCACTACCCTCTTACTGTCCGAATAGTTTGTTTCACTCTTCCTCTGTCTCAACTGTCTGTCTCACTATCCCATTTCCTCAGCTTTCTTACTCTTCCAATGTATCATCTGTCTTCCTCACTCTCCAACTGTCTTAAGTATCTCTCTTCCACTGTCCCAGCTGTCTGTTATTCCCCCATTGTCTCAGCTGTCTCACTTCCCCACTGTTCAGATGTTTTCATCATCATACTTCTGTCTCTGTTGTCTGTCTGTCTCTCTCTCTCTCTCTCTCTCTCTCTCTCTCTCTCTCTCTCTCTCTCTCTCTCTCTCTCTCTCTCTCTCTCTCTCTCTCTCTCGCTTCCATTGTCTTAGCTGTTTTACTTTTCCACTGTTTCAATTGTCTGTCTCACTCTCCCGTTTTCTCAGCTGTCTTCCACAATCTCTCACTGTCTCAGCTGTCTGTCTCTTTCTCTCTTCCATTGTCTCAGCCGTTCTACTCTCCCGCTTTCTCAACAGTCTTCCTCAATATCTCACTATCTCAGCCGTCTGTCTCACTCTCCCGCTGTCTCACTCCCTCACGGTCTCAGTTGTCTCCGCTGTCTAAGAAGTCTCACTCAGCCGGTACAGATGGACAAGGCTATCATTGGCTGGCTGAACAGCAGGGCAGGGAGAGATGGTACGGCAGTTGAGAAGCGTGACGATGTGGCGGAGCCATGAGGTGGAATGGCAGTTTGGAGAGATGATGATGTAGCGGGGAAATGAGATGACGGGTGGGTGCTTGAATGACAGCTGAGTGAAATATGAGCGACGTATGGAATGGAACAATGGTCACGCACTGGAAAGGAAGCTCATTCTAACTATGCAAGTAGGCAGGTGATGCAAAATATGCGGAACGATGAGGTGGATGCTTAATATATTTCCTGCATCTGACGCAAACAATTGGTTAGGGCTTCGTCAGTGGGAGGGTCTATAATGCCCACTTTTTTGCCCGATGGACCTCAGTAATTACGAAGTGGATGTCGATGAAAGGTGCAGTAATAGATGTCTTTTAATTAATGTAGTGGTTTTGACCTACAACCGTAATGAATATTTTCCTTCAAATATCTTTAAATCGCTCCCAAATGGCGTTGAAACGCTGTAATCACAGCAATAGAAAATGTCCGATGGACGATCCAGTAACTACTGCACCGATTTTCATGAAAATGGCTGTAAAATAAACTTCGACATCGATTTTGGTCCCATTGGATCATTGCCAGCCGATATAATTGGGTAGAAAGCCTGAAATTCGAGATTTGCCCGATGGACGATCTACGAAAGTAATTTACAGAATTGCGCCAAACACACACTAATCCAATGTCTTTTCACCGTATTAGATCAATTGAGGCAGTTAAGAGAAAAATTAACATATTAAATATGAAACAGACTCTTAACACGGAAGTCAGTACAACCGTGAACCAAGCTTTTAGTCATCCTACAAATATATCACCTATCTTATCACCCATGTCTAATTGAATTGTGATGTGATGGATTTCTACATTTCATATGTTAATTTTTCTCTTAACTGCCTAAACTGATCTAATATGGTGAAAAGACATTGATCAGTGTGTGTTTGGCGCAATTCTGTGACTTACTTTCGTGGATCATCCATCAGGCAAATCTCGAATTGCAACCCCTCATTTCGTGGCTTTCTACCTATTTATACCGGCTGGAAATGACTCAGATGACCGAAAATGGATGCGGAAGTTTATTTTAGAGCCATTTTCATGAAACTCTGTGCAGTAGTTACTGAGATCGTCCATCGGGCATTTTCTATTGTTGTGATTACAGCGTTTCAGCGCCATTTGGGGGCGATTTAAAGACATTTGAAGGAAAATATTAATCATGGTTGTAGGTCAAAACCACTACATTAATTAAAAGACATCTATTACTGCACCTTTCATCGACATCCGCTTCGTAATTACTGAGATCGTCCATCGGGAAAAAAGTGGGAACTATAGACCCTCCCTTCGTCAGTGAGCAGAAGAATGGAAATAATCATTGCAACATGCAATAAAATGTAACCTGATTATTGATCCTCACAATCAATCTCATGCAATCGCTGTCTAATGGTTCTCGCGAATCGATAGATGCGCTCACCCCCCCCCCCCCCCCCCAAACGAAAAATGTTTTCCACAATATCCGACGGCATGTACCAACAGAGCTGTGCGATATTAACCACCACATGGCGTGGGCACAGGCGGAAGTCTTATCTAGCGTCCACCCATGTTCCAGCAGCCCCCACTCTATGGCGTCACCGGGACCCACACCAGGTGCTATTCCCGGGAGGTGTTATACCGAGCGCGTCCCTCTCATTCACAACGCTTTCTCAATGCCGGCTGCCAAAAGGCTCGTCCTGCGGGAAGGCTGTACCGGTGCGTGGGGGCGTGCGCCGCCGATTGAGCGGCGGCGGGCCGTGAACGTCTCGTCGGCCAGGAATGCCACCCTCGGCGGCCCTAATTTGCGCCACATTGTGGCCGCCTCAAAACGCTTGTTGTGCGCCGACCTCGCGGCCCGGCGACGCGCTGCAGCGCCTTTGGGTGGCGGCGCACCTCCGCCGGAGGTCGAGCACGTCAGCAGCGACACCCGGCCGGAACCAGGCGCCGGTCCGACCAGCCTCAAAACGGCCCGGCCCGCTCGTCCGTGACGCGGCCCGAGCAGTGTGGTGAGGCGTGCCGGCCATCAGCGCGCCGCGCCGCCGCTCTGCCGGCGAGGTCGCGTCCCGGCACTGTCTGGGCGACGCGGCGCGTGCGGCCGCCCACAACCCACCATCGGCCGTCGTGGGGTCTCCACCGAGACCCGCCCAGCAGCAGGCTGGCTCAGCGCTGACGGCAGCTCCCGGCAGAGTCGCAGTGATCCATCCGTCGGGCCGCGGCAGCTCCCGGCAGAGTCGCAGTGATCCATCCGTCGGGCCGCGGCAGCTCCCGGCAGAGTCGCAGTGATCCATCCGTCGGGCCGCGGCAGCTCCCGACAGAGTCGCAGTGATCCATCCGTCGGGCCGCGGCAGCTCCCGGCAGAGTCGCAGTGATCCATCCGTCGGGCCGCGGCAGCTCCCGGCAGAGTCGCAGTGACCCATCCGTCGGGCCGCGGCAGCTCCCGGCAGAGCCGCAGTGATCCATCCGTCGGGCCGCGGCAGCTCCCGGCAGAGTCGCAGTGACCCATCCGTCGGGCCGCGGCAGCTCCCGGCAGAGTCGCAGTGATCCATCCGTCGGGCCGCGGTAACTCCCGGCCGAGTCGCAGTGATTCGGTCATTGCACGAGCGCAATGTCGCTGGCGTTTACTCTGCCGCGCGATGCATTTCAGCGATCGCGAGCGGAGCCAGTAACGCTGCGGCTGCGGCCGTAAGCGAAGCCGGTAACGCTGCGGCTGCGGCCGTAAGCGGAGCCAGTAGCAGTGCGGCTGCGGCCGTAAGCCGAGCCAGTAACGGTGCGGCTGCGGCCGTAATGACTTCCGCCAGTTCACTGCCGCCCGCCCTCTCCCCTCTCCACAACAATCGAGCGTGGACACACGTGGTTTCCCGCTCTGCGTCACCGTCACCGCGCCATTAGACGCACATCCAGATTGTCCCCGTCACTGTGTGCTTTATGGGCCCGGGAGGCTCGTATCGCCTCAGGCAGCCGACGATTAGAGTTGGGGCCGACCGACTGGCGCCTCAGGCCAAATGGCTCACCAGCAGATTGCCGGCTTGACGATCGGGAGCGGAACCGAATCACTCGTTGAGAATGAGCTGGAGAGAGTCTGATTCAATCTGGACCAACTGATGATCTAACAGCATTCATTCACCATTCAAAATGCTGATAATCTGCGGCGGATGCTCGAATCCAGGATACAGCGTATAGCTACTTTAGAATGTCAACAAAGATTCAGTAACGCATCGCAGAACCACATCACAATCTGGCCTCCCTCACGTCGGCCCAGAACCGCCCCAAATATGGCCTCCATCACGTCGGCCTAGAACCGCGCCCAAGTCTGGCCTCTCTCACGTCGGCCCAGAACCACACCAAAATCTAGCCCCTCTCACGTCGGCCCAGAACCGCCACAAAATCTGGCCTCCTTCACGTCGGCCCAGAACCGCACTAGAATCTGACCTCCCTCACGTCGGCCGTTTAGCTGGCCCTACTGACGTCGACCTACACTTTGAATGTGTGCTGCAATTCACCACAAATTCACAAATGCTTCGATATTATTTTAGTGAGATAAACACCGGCGACTGGCGAAGCTTCTCTGCTTGTTCGGCTGACTATGCTATTGAAGGGCTATCCTGCCATTTTCTCCGCATATATTATCATATGTCCATCTATTTAGGAGACAAGTTGCAAAATTATCTTGCAGGGAACTGCAAACAGCCAACACCTCGCACACATAATATAAGCAGTCCGTGGTATGTGCTATTTGTGAGCAGGCCTATGTATGCATACAAACACATACACGCACACACACATACACGCATATATATATATATATATATATATAGATATATATATATATATATATATTTACATATATACATATCGTACGTGTGTGTGCAGTAATGTGTTACTTATTGATTTATGAGCATTTCCTTGCCCTTCCTTATCTTCCCCAGAAGAGAAAGGCAGATGTACCCTGACCATCATTGCAGTATTCAGAATGTCTACCGACGATTAACTACACAATGCTACGCTCTAGATATATGCAAACGCTTGGTTTTATCAGTGATTATCGCATGCAAGCTCAATGTTCGTCGCAGAAGTCATGTCCTCGCTATCAAGGTATTGTTTACTATTGACAATAACCATACCGCCGACATTCAGTGCCAACGAGGTAACAGCCCTTGCAGATTTCCTAATTATACAACGCAATCGAACAACGCATTCTCCGGTTCATCGACGCCGATAATGAACATTCGGCATTCGACACGTGTTGGCAATGGCGTCACAGACCACCGTCACTCCTTAGCAGTGACGTCACAGATCACCGTCACTCCTTGGAAATGACGTCACATACAGCCGTCACTCAACCAACGCAGCGCAAAGTGGTTAATGCGAAAACACGTTTTTTTTTAATGCTTAGTGCTTTATTGAACATGAGTATAATCAGAGCTCCGGCATTGTTCATTTTATTCTCAGTTGGCATCGGTGTATGATTACCACCCTTACCTTGCGGCACCTGTAAAAGCATGTGTTCGTATCGTGGGTCGTGTTTGTATCGCCCCATCGGATAATGCATTAATTCGCTCTGTTTGAGGATCGAAAGGTGAATTGTACAACATATTCCTTCTCCATTTAATTTCGTCCAAACATACGAATGGTTGTACAATTATCAGCCGCATTGTTATTTTCGGATGTAAATTTTCATGTTCCTGCTCTCACGGTGTTTCAACCGCCAGGAAAGCATCAGTGGTGACAATAATTTTGCAAGCATGTATGATCACAATTTCATAGATCGCATGATTTTATGCGGTATGCGAACTTTATTGTTATTTGCTCAAATGCTGAAGTCAAGACTTTACTCAGGTTCAATTGACTTGGCTTTGGTGCTCTCAATGAAATATTATCACTTGATTCCATCACAGATGCAGCTCAAGCTAGTACAATTCCAATTGTTCCTTTACAAAATATTTGCGCCTGTGCTGGGAAGGATCCAAGCCAGTGCACCTGGGATTGTCGTTGATTTCTTTGGTAGAACCAGCGAGAAGTCATTTTATCATTCTGGTTATTAGTAGGCCGCAGTTCCGTGTAATTTATTAGCAATTCCTTCGTATTTTCAAGCAAAACAGACAATACAATCCATTTGGAAGCATGTGTTTCCCTACATAGGGTATAATCGTCTTTGTACCGATACTAAATGATAGCTTTGCTACGTGAACTTGAACTTATTTTGATACACAGGCCGAGGCCGGGTTCTGGTTCAGTATCCCTGGGGCTCGGCCAATGTCCACTTGCAGTTGTTAGCTACTTTGCACATGTAACATATTTATATACCACCCTGCCTATCGCAGCTGTCTCCTGCCAAGCTGGAGGTAATCTTGACTGAACGGTTTTCTCCATTTTAGTATTAGATGACGTCTGGGGTGTTTTATCTTGTGTTCACAGTACAACAAGACAGCTCTGCACGATGAGCAATGATTCTAGTCTGCCAATATTTGATTGACTGCTGCAACACACCTCGCATTTTGTACCATGAAGCAGAAACAACCACATACTAGCTGCATCCCATTTCATGGCCTAGCTTAACCATTGTGCACAACAGAAATCATCTCTTGACCGAGCTAAAAGGAGACAGCCATTCCAGCAGCACTATATCGGCGGCGGAGAAGCAGAGAATACGGCGGGAGGAGGACCAGTCAGGAACATGTTGCCCGGTCCAGTGCCGCTGAGGATACTACAGGGAAGTCACTAGTCAGGCACATGTGGCCCGGTCCAGCGCCGCTGAGGATACTACAGGGTAGTCACCGGTCAGACGCCGTCGTGACACATGTGGCCCGGTCCAGCGCCGCTGAGGATACTACAGGGTAGTCACCGGTCAGACGCCGTCGTGACACATGTGGCCCGGTCCAGCGCCGCTGAGGATACTACAGGGTAGTCACCGGTCAGACGCCGTCGTGACACATGTGGCCCGGCCCAGGGGATACTACAGGGTAGTCACTAGTCAGGCGCCATCGTGACACATGTGGCCCGGTCCAGCGCCGCTGAGGATACTACAGGGTAGTCACCGGTCAGACGCCGTCGTGACACATGTGGCCCGGTCCAGCGCCGCTGAGGATACTACAGGGTAGTCACCGGTTAGACGCCGTCGTAACACATGTGGCCCGGTCCAGCGCCGCTGAGGATACTACAGGGTAGTCACCGGTCAGACGCCGTCGTGACACATGTGGCCCGGTCCAGCGCCGCTGAGGATACTACAGGGTAGTCACCGGTCAGACGCCGTCGTGACACATGTGGCCCGGTCCAGCGCCGCTGAGGATACTACAGGGTAGTCACCGGTCAGACGCCGTCGTGACACATGTGGCCCGGTCCAGCGCCGCTGAGGATACTACAGGGAAGTCACTAGTCAGGCACATGTGGCCCGGTCCAGCGCCGCTGAGGATACTACAGGGTAGTCACCTGTCAGACGCCGTCGTGACACATGTGGCCCGGTCCAGCGCCGCTGAGGATACTACAGGGTGGTCACCAGTCAGACGCCGTCGTAACACATGTGGCCCGGTCCAGCGCCGCTGAGGATACTACAGGGTAGTCACCTGGTCAGACGCCGTCGTGACACATGTGGCCCGGTCCAGCGCCGCTGAGGATACTACAGGGTAGTCACCGGTCAGACGCCGTCGTGACACATGTGGCCCGGTCCAGCGCCGCTGAGGATACTACAGGGTAGTCACCGGTCAGACGCCGTCGTGACACATGTGGCCCGGTCCAGCGCCGCTGAGGATACTACAGGGTAGTCACCTGTCAGACGCCGTCGTGACACATGTGGCCCGGTCCAGTGCCGCTGAGGATACTACAGGGTAGTCACCTGTCAGACGCCGTCGTGACACATGTGGCCCGGTCCAGTGCCGCTGAGGATACTACAGGGTAGTCACCGGTCAGACGCCATCGTGACACATGTGGCCCGGTCCAGGGGATACTACAGGGTAGTCACCGGTCAGACGCCGTCGTGACACATGTGGCCCGGTCCAGCGCCGCTGAGGATACTACAGGGTAGTCACCAGTCAGACGCCGTCGTGACACATGTGGCCCGGTCCAGCGCCGCTGAGGATACTACAGGGTAGTCACCAGTCAGACGCCGTCGTGACACATGTGGCCCGGTCCAGCGCCGCTGAGGATACTACAGGGTGGTCACCTGTCAGACGCCGTCGTGACACATGTGGCCCGGTCCAGCGCCGCTGAGGATACTACAGGGTAGTCACCAGACAGACGCCGTCGTGACACATGTGGCCCGGTCCAGCGCCGCTGAGGATACTACAGGGTGGTCACCTGTCAGACGCCGTCGTGACACATGTGGCCCGGTCCAGCGCCGCTGAGGATACTACAGGGTAGTCACCGGTCAGACGCCGTCGTGACACATGTGGCCAGGTCCAGTGCCGCTGAGGATACTACAGGGTAGTCACCAGTCAGACGCCGTCGTGACACATGTGGCCAGGTCCAGTGCCGCTGAGGATACTACAGGGTAGTCACCTGTCAGACGCCGTCGTGACACATGTGGCCAGGTCCAGTGCCGCTGAGGATACTACAGGGAAGTCACTAGTCAGACACATGTGGCCCGGTCCAGCGCCGCTGAGGATACTACAGGGTAGTCACCAGTCAGACGCCGTCGTAACACATGTGGCCCGGTCCAAGAAGTCACAAAATTTGCACCACCAACACGGCAAACAGGCAGGTGTGCCGGACGGTGTGGTGCCGTCTTTTCATGGGCCGTGAGAAAGGCGACCATTGACTGCGAGACAGGAGGTGGCCCGTGCCGACTTGAATACGACGGATAATTTCGGGGCCGGGTCCCCAGCGGACGGCCTGTTTGCCGCCGCGGAGACCTGTGTATCGAGGAAGCGGCCTTCGGCGGGCTGCGGCTCTGACGGCTGGTTGTGGCACGACACATCGAACAAATCTCCGAGAACTCCATGCAAGGAAGTGAGATGACCTCCGACCTATAGATCACGAAGTCACTCGTGCAATAATCCTCCCAACGTTCTTTCTCGCGCTCCACCTTTATCTCCAGCGCTATCTCCCACTCATTTTCACTTTCACTCATTCTCTCTCTCTCTCTCTCTCGCTCTCTCCCTCTCTCTCTCTCTCTTTCCTTCTCTCTCTCTCTCTCTCTCCCTCTCTCTCTTTCCTTCTCTCTCTCACACACACACACATACACAACCTCTTTCTTTCCCTCGTTTTTCTTCTTGAATTCGACGAGGACGACGTCCATCGACGACGAATGAACCCTGCCGGGGTTGCAGGTGATTGCAAGCAAATTAATTGTACTTCGCTCCCAGGCTTCACAAATATATCTTCCCTGTGCTTCCATCAGCAGGTTTTCACAACGAATACTTTGGCGATGGCACCAAGCACTAGACCGATAACTCCTGTGATCCTGGGCTTAAGAGAGGGCCCCCTCTAACATTAACGCTTATTTTTCCAGGCACTCTCTTAAATGTGGAGGATACACACCACGCGATGGATGTTCAAGATTTTTATTAGGCATGTTACAACACCAAAGCAATGATATTGTCATGAGTGTCCACGGTGGCGATGTGTTTACCACGAATATTTCCGGTGAGGTGTAGATCCCAACTGGCCATTCCAACATCACTCCTGTCGAAAGCCACATCGGGCCATTCGCCACCAGTTTGTTGCGAAAAGCAATAATTGTGCTTTAAAAGATGTTACTATGAGGAGCACTGAGTCGTGATCAGTCACGTGTTCGAAATGATGTGTTATATTTAGTCTGTTGCAGACAAAAAAGGACTGGATTTTGAATATATTGATATCGAAGGGTTAACATCTGTTGGATTTATGATAACATAACTGTTCGTCTCCCTCACTGATTCACTGCTCGTGTCCCTCTCTGATTCACTGTTCGTCTCCCTCACTGATGCACTGTTCGTGTCCCTCTCTAATTTAGCATCCTTGCTGGCGCGTACGAATGTGCAAGATATCTAGCTGATACTGAGGTGTTAATATGTCTTAGCTATCATGAGCGATGAGTGCAGGGGATGGGGGATGTGGGGACTCTTTGCAAACGTTACATTCGCCGTGCTGACATGGACGTATTCATTATTCAGGTTACGCTTCAACTCATGCATATGCGGCAAAAACGTTTGAATAATGCTGCGAGATTCCGGTGAAAGATTAAACTAGAACTTCGCCATTCAAGAAGCAAATCACCAGAAAATGTGTGATGGGACTGAACAAATACTACCCGTCGGGGTTCGTTCTAAAAAATAGAACTAGAGGCCCGGAACACACCTGATCCTGTCACCAAGATTACAACCAGTATATGGATGCTTCTCCGTCTAGGAGATACACCATTCCCATTCCTTCCTCTTGGACCAATCTCCGGCACATGTACATACGTACCTAAGGACTGGGGAACCTATTGTGCCAAGGGCACCACTTCACCGACTGGTGCTCCCCACAACATTTCCAGGCTGCAGCCGGCGTTGTGCGAAGGGCACCACCTCACCGACTGGTGCTCCCCACAACATTTCCAGGCTGCGGCCGGCGTTGTACGAAGGGCACCACCACCTCACCGACTAGTGCTTCCCACGGCTTCTGCACAAATTGGCGGACAGGAAGGGGTAGCTGCCGCCTCCAATAAATCGAACCAATCTGGACAGAATCCCCATCGACCGGTGCTCTTTTTGCAGCCGGTCGGGCGGCGGCGCCCTTCATTTCCCGGCCAGCCCGGCAATCTTCCATTCACGTCTGCGGTGGCCTCCTTCAATTAGGGCCGGGCGGCGGCGGCAGCTGCTCCTCAGTGGACGACTACGTGCTGCTGGCCGGTGGAAGACGTGTCGCCGCCGGGAGGGCGACGGCCGACATGGCACTGGGCGTCGGTCCTAATCAGCGACACATTGAGTGGACCACAACACGCTGTCGCCCGCTGAATGGATGGCTCCGGCCTCACTGAATCGCTGAAGGCTGACTCTGCGGTGCGCGCTTCAGGTCGGGAAACCGGAGAAAAGGCGGAAGAGGTGAAATGCGCACGTGACGTGCCATCGAACGAGCTCTCACTGAAATGCCAACGACGCCGAAATTTCGAGCATGTCGACCAGCGTCAGTGGTGTTCGTCACGTGCTTCAAGTTTAGCATCCCGGCCAGTGGGCTTTGGCCTCTGTCGGCTCCTCTTCCCTTCAGCCTGCTTGTTGGAGGTGTATTCAGCAGTGACGACGTCAGGCCAGGGTCTGCAGGGTCCTCTTAACAGCAAACATGCATGTGCTTTTCCGCACACGTAAAGCTGATACTGCGGACTGCAGCGTGGTCAAATGTGTGCCTTTGACTCGTCTCTGTCACATGTTCATGTCGCCACCGATATCATTTGATTTTGGTCCGTGTGTGACTGAAGAAAGCTGTACTCTGAAATAAAACATTTCGAACTCAGTTTGCGGTCCCTTTAAAGCAGAAGGGCTCACATGTCAACATGCGGGTCTGACATTAATGCAGCTCCAGGGGTGCATAACCGAACATTGTGAACGTCTATGACAAGGCGGAGTACACCGCTGTTCACGTACGCACAGACCTTCAGAATGAGTGCTAAATAACTTATCTACGCGGGAACAATTTCCGATGCAGTACATTATTACTCGGAAAAAACGTCGAGTTCATTTGAGTCCTTAGGTACGTATGTACATGTGCCGGAGATTGGTCCAAGAGGAAGGAATGGGAATGGTGTATCTCCTAGACGGAGAAGCATCCATATACTGGTTGTAATCTTGGTGGCAGGAGGTATCACAGGAGGTAATCTTGGTGGCACGTTCAGAGGAATGTGTCATACAAAAGTGAGGAGGTCATCAGGAAGCTTTACTGTGCATATGTCAGGCCACATTTGGAATACTGTGTCCAAGCTTGGTCCCCTAGTTATGAGAAAGATTGTTGGCTTTTAGAAAGAGTACAAAAGAGGGCAACACAAATGGTTAATGGTATAGGCAACCTGGCATACGAGGAAAGATTGAAGAAATTGAATATGTTTTCACTTAGATATAGAAGGCTGAGAGGAGATCTCATCGAGGTTTTTTAAATTTGTTCATGGTCAGGAACAGGGATATCTCAGGGAAATGTTTGAATTTAACAGAAATGATGCAATTAGAGGTCATCAATTCAAAATTAAAGTTAATCACAGCAGGACAAGGTTAAGACAGTCTTTCTTCACCAACAGGGTAGTAGAACACTGGAACTAGCTGCTAGGAACAATTGTCAGTAGCAACACACTGAACATCTTTAAAAACGGCATAGACAATCATTATAAGAATAGGGGGCTTGTTTTTCTGTATTCCAGGGAGGGTTGATTGACAGATTTGGTGGGCAACTGGTTCAGTGTACAAAGTGCAACCAAGAAGGGCCCTTCTGGCTCATAGTTGCACTGATCTTTTATGTCTTTATTTATGTCTTTATATATTATACAAATGTCCTACAGGAAAACAGTAAGAATGCAGCTGGGGGAACGAGGGCCGAACAAAATTGAGTCTGGCAGGTAGCGATACGTTGTAGAGAATTAAATGCAAGTAGAGAATGGTAGGTGTCCTAGGTCTCCCTTCTGGTGCTCGTGCAGTTGCGTAGCAGAATGGATGTGTTATTGATGGAAATGATTGATAATGAAGCCGAAAGCAATGCATTGCAATGGAAAGCGACGCTGGAAAAGCATTATAATGAAACCAGATAGTTCAAACGAACGTCCGAAAGTGTCGAGAAATGTAAGTGAATTGTCGTTGCACACAAACTACCCTGCCATTGATACAGGGGAACGCCTATCCATCTTGTACTGGTGTTGCTATTTCTGACAGCTTTAATCGCTTCGACGAGACCAAACAAAAACGATCTGCATCATAGCAAAGTACCACCAAAATGTCGACATTTGGTTGCGCACAGCGATCTCACGATCTGCTGCGATCTACGATCATTGAAAGCATCATGTTGTGTTTATCAATGCTTCCAGGCTAACTGGTATGCATCCAGTGACGGCCACACAGTTTCATCCAGTTCAACCCCCTGGCCGCTGCTCCTGTCCTCTACCACCTGGCGTCCGGTCCTCTGCGCAAAACAGGCCCAGTGAAGCCCCATAAAACCGGAGGACGCCACTGCCCAGTCAGCTCTCCCCCTCCAACCCCCCTCCCTCGGACAACGATCTTCTCTCCGTGAATGATCTGCAGCAGTATCGGTTCCCGCAGACGTCTGGCAGAGGTCGCTCTCTGGGGTGTTTACAGCCACGCGAACATCTTCCCCACATATCTGGCCCGTCCGTCGGCTCCCACCTCCCGCGTTCTCTTTGGAACTGGCACCTCGACACCACGGGCTGCATTCACACAGGTCACACAATGCCCTTTAAACTGTGCACAAAGGTCATCCGGCGAGGGTGGGAACAACGAGCGACAGAGCCTTGTTATCTCCGGACCAGACCATCTTCCCCCGCCCTCCGTCCCCCGAATGCGCGCGATGCTTAAAACAGATCGCAGCGGGTCGCAGGATACATGTGCCGCGCAGGCTCCAGAGTCGGGGAGGGGGGGCGGACGGCAGGCAGGGGAAGAGGCCAGAGGTGGACGTATCCAGATGCGCGGTGACCGGAAGCCACGCTGTGCGCGACGCGAGGCGCGCTATTTTTGGCGCCGTGTCAGCACGACCATGGCGCGTGGCCGGAAGCCGCACGTGTATGTACCGCCGCTGTCCTTCGTCGCCGCCATCACTACGTGGCAACGGCACTGCCAGGCTTTCACATTATCTCGCCTGTCAGTTTGGTGACACCGAGTTTATTCCGCGCCGAACAGGGTCTCAAGCAGCACACAACTACCATTTGCCAGGCAGGGGTTTTTCGCCTCCTCGTACAATCTCTGGAACGGCGAGGCCGATTCAAAACAAATCAAAAGGCGAACGGAAGCGCCAGGCAGTTTGACGTGAAGGTATATCATTTTTGTGTTTGCTTCATGTCAAGTAAAGAGGCACAGGTCAAGATCAAAGGTCCAAATTAAGGTTTTCCCTGGTTCCATTAACTACATAGACTTCCATACCAGCTCAATATAATTATTTCAAAGCAAGGCATACACACACACACACACACACACACACACACACACGTCAAATATGTGGCGCAAGAAGCGTAAAATGTCACCTCATCATTTCAAGAGGAATAGTGTGTTTAGGGCCGTGCCGGAACATATATATAATTTGCGCCGCCTTCAAAGCGAGTGGGTTTGGCAAGGAAGTTCAAAGCGAGTGTGCATTTACGTTAAAGGGGTTCTACGTTAAAGTGTATGTGACGTTAAGCCACGGAAGTTGGGAGGGGGGGAGGAGGGGAGGACCATCTCCCAGATGGTTGAGATAGTTTTCATAGAGCTTAGTTTGGTTTACTCCCCCGTGAGGTAATTTATATTTTGGGTGGAGGAGGGACAGGAATTAAGTTGGTTGTGTCAGGGTGCCGGCATTAGCCTTACCTTGTCGAAGAGGACCGAGGGTTCACTGTGTGGGCACGGAGGTGATTGTTCACACCGCCTATCACGCCGGCTGCCACGTGTTAGTTGTTAGTAGTGGTCAGAAGCAGCACGCTTTCATGCAGGGTTGTGCAGGGTTAGTACGATGTTTTGCAATTCGGCTCATCTATGCACGTTGTGTTGTACCTCTAGGGAACCGTTTTACGCTGTGAATTGTAAAACAAATCGGCCCATCTACGCCCAATGCACCTTTGGCTAATAGTGTTATGCTATTATAATTTTTAAAGCAAATCGGCCCATCTACGTCTGACGACAGCGTCAGGTAGCCATGTACTTCGAGTGGCAAACGATTCGGCTCATCTACGTCCGATGCCATTCGTGGATGGCTATTCATATTACTGCTATGAGTGGTTGTGTGGGCATGCATCGCGTATCAGTTGCGTGGAGTCCACAATGCTCCTGCTAGTTTAGTTTCGTACAGATAGCAAAGAGTAATTGGAGAAGATTTGGGTGTTTGCTACCCAGAAGCGACGAAAGCAAGAGGGTGATGCTCTGCTTGGCAGAACTCCTTAATTAGTGGTCTTTGAGCATCAAAGCTCCTTCAGTGTAACAGGATGTGACCCATGCTTAATGTGGTGTCGCAGTTATCGCAGTGATGTGTTACACAATGGTCATCAGCTAGTAACAGGATGTGACCCATGCTTAATGTGGCGTCGCAGTTATCGCTGATGTGTTACACAATAGTCATCAGCTAGTGTAACAGGATGTGATCCATGCTTAATGTGGCGTCGCAGTTATCGCAGTGATGTGTTACACAATGGTCATCAGCTAGTTGTCTGTAACAGGATGTGACCCATGCTTAATGTGGCGTCGCAGTTATCGCAGTGATGTGTTACACAATGGTCATCAGCTAGTTGTCTGTAACAGGATGTGACCCATGCTTAATGTGGCGTCGCAGTTATCGCAGTGATGTGTTACACAATGGTCATCAGCTAGTTGAGGGTGTGTAAGCTGTGTGCAACCAGTTCTAAGCGTAATAAGGATGACCTCCTTTAGGCGGTGTGGTTGGCTTGATGTGATTCATGTGCCTAACGTTGGTTTGATGTTGCAGGTGTGGTTGGAGCGGTGGAGTGTGGAGGTGTGTTGCATCGATGTGTTCTGGTGATGCTTACGTACGTGGCGTTGTAGGATGGCTTTGCTGTCGTCTACCGAATATTCCATGTTGGGATAAGCGGTCAATGCTGGGGCTTGCTTTGCCAGCCCATCTGCTTGTTCGTTTTCTGGAATGTTGAGGTGGACCGGAATCCAGAGGAAGGGCATGTTGTTTACGTTGTGGACCACGGCTTGTTGGACTCGATCAATGGCTCGATGCGGGCAGTCGTGAGTGTTGCTGATTGACTGCAGGAATGACTTGGAGTTTGAACAAATTACTACTTTTCTCGTTTTGCGCTTCTTTATAATGGAAATACAGGCCAGTATGGCCAGTGCTTCTACGATGAAGATGGAAAAATTGTCCCGTAGCCGTTTGGAAAGTCTAAGGCCTAGTCAAGGGATGCTGATGATTACTTTGACCTCGTGTTTTGACCCATTCGTGAATACGAGTGTTAAGTGGTTGTTGATATCGACATATTCGTTGAAGGTGCCAATGGTTTCAGCCGGCGTGATGTATGATTTATTTTCCGAGAGCAAACACTCGACCTTTGGTTGACTGAGGGTCCACAATGGCCTAGTGGGCGGTCCGGGCGCAGCAGTTGGTGTTGTGGGGCTGAGCTCTGAAAGAGCCGTGGCAAATTAAACACTAATTGGTGGGAGTTTGCTCCCAATCTGGCTCCTGTCGCATCCGTCAGGGCGAGTGCATCGCTGTGCCGGGTGGTTTTCACTGAAGTTGATTTTGATGTGGCAGCGGCACAGTTGTTGTGTCCTCCTCAAATGAAGGTTATGGAGTACTTCAAGGTCGCAGGTTCAGGTTGCCGACTGAGAAAAGCATCGGGCAGTACATCTCAGGTACTGTTTTCCGATTCGTGTGATTCATAGGTCAACCGGTAGTGCTTGATTGTACGATTCTAACACATAATGAGTGATTTTGTTTCGAGGTCGAAGGTCAGGCTCAATGGAATTAAATTTAAATCATAGCACATGATGCATGGAACGCTATTCGTCAGTTTACGACGATATATAATCCACTTCATGAATGACTTCATAGCGAATTCCTAGCCGTGTCTGACATCACGTGCAGCTCACTCATGCAATGTGCAACCGTGTGCAACCATTTGGAAGTTACAAATAGGTCATTCTTTGAAGATAACGAAGATACGAAATTTTGCATGCCTGTTCATAGCACAAATGACATTACATGACTCATATCACAGTAGTTTCAACATGTATGTTTTTGAAGGGTTCAAATTTCTTCAGATTTTCAGGTTTTTTTTTACTTCCACGATTTTGCACAACTGCGTGACGTCTTGAAGCGAAGTTCTGAGATAGCAGTTTCTAGCATTTTACTCCAGCAGCTGATTTTTATTCATCTTAGTTGGTTTTTGGAATGTCGCTCCGTATGTCATTAACTTCGGCCGAACGTTGCTGGATGTGGCGTCACTATGACGTCAATCACGCCTAATCTAGGGCAATCTCGAAGTGCTTGTCTTGCAAAACGTGCAGAATTCATGTACGAAAATACACTGAAATGCTCGTACCGATATGTTTGCTCGAGTTCGAGGTATCACGAACATGAGTCAAGTTCCAAAAACGCCCCCCGCTCTGATTATGGCGGGCACTGAATTATAATATATGTTGCCTATTCGAAAATGGAGTAAAACACGATCGTTAGGTTCTTGATGTATGGCACAATCATGCTGCCAAAACCTAGTCTATACTTGCGATTTTAAAGAGTCGATTTGAACTGGATCCGCAACCAAGTATTGCCTGTATATTGTTTAACTGAAGGGCTCACGAAAATCTTAGCTATCTGCCTAGCTTACATTGTAATTTTTAAAACGTTTTTACATGTATGATTGGCGTGGGAAAGTTAGAGCCTGGCATCGACCGTCGCTATTTGATATTTGATGCCAGGATTGCCTGGCAGTGGTTATTCAGCTCCGACTTGCACGATGTATTGGGCGACCGTCTCAATTCCCTTATTGTGTTCCCTTTTAAACTGCGGCCACGACGCACAACCAGAAGCAATTTCAGCAGCTCCGAGTCACTCAGCCTGATGGCGAGTGGCGGCGGTGGTGTGGAGAGGGGAGGGGCGGTGGGAGGGGGTGAGTTTGCCGAAACACTGCTTTCGACCACGGCGCCATATCACAATACAACGGCAGCGCCGCATCGAATTAATTCAAGGTTTATGGTGAGAACGCGGCGCGTTGCAGGGGCTGTCGGACGCCCGAGCCGGGTCGGCGGCCAGGGTGCGGCCTGGCCACTACTTGTCATCAGCGGCTACGAACGGCGACCGGCGCCGTCGGGCTATCGGTGGCGCCGCGCTGGTCACCGGGCGACGTGCCCTGCAGCCCGCCGCGGGCGGCTCCGACGGGGACCATTCATATCGTCCGAGGTGCATTTAGTGCCAAAGTTCACAACGTCCAAACGACTCCGGCAGCCGCGCGACCGCCGCTCAACTGGTGCCGCCCTCATGCACCTGCCTGCGAGTGTGTTGTCGCGCGCGTGCGTGCAGGCCCGATCGCGGCACGAGCGAAACTTTCGGCGGCATGCCAAACACGGCCGAGTCTGCGCGTGGCGGTGGCAATGGCGTCACAGCGGCCGGTCCGGTCGGCGGTCTGTTGGGTCCGGTCGCCGGCCGGTCCGGTCGGCGGTCTGTTGCGTGCGCGAGCGGCCACAAAACGCGCCCGTATCGACGTCCAATCTGGCGGGAAATCGGCGCTGGCCCAGCTGGTGAGCTGCGTTATTGCTGCACGTCGGACGCGCCGTATCGATTGACGGTGTTGCCACCATCTGCCCGCCGGGACAGGCCGGCGCCGATAGAAAATGCAAACAGTCCAGTGGAGCGGCCTGGCCGCGCCGGCGCCGGGTGGGCGACGGTACGGCACCAGCCGCACACCTGACAACACCCACAGACAGACGGCGACGACAGCGTGACCGGCGGGCGGCCAACGCACGGCTCATCTCGCGACGGTGGAAACCTGGCAACGATTCGGGGAGAAGAGCAGCCCTGCTTCGCACACACCTCAGTAGCGGCTCAGAGTAGCACCTGGACAACATGTGCGCACACGAGTAGCACCTCAACAACATGTGCGCACACGAGTAGCACCTCAACAACATGTGCGCACACGAGTAGCACCTCAACAACATGAGCGTACACGAGTGACACCTCAACAACATGTGCGCACACGAGTAGCACCTCAACAACATGTGCGCACACGAGTAGCACCTCAACAACATGAGCGCACACGAGTAGCACCTCAACAACATGAGCGCACACGAGTGACACCTCAACAACATGTGCGCACACGAGTAGCACCTCAACAACATGTCGTGACCTCAACAACATGAGCGCACACGAGTAGCACCTCAACAACATGAGCGCACACGAGTGACACCTCAACAACATGTGCACGTTTTCGGGAAAAAAGTAAATTTGAAGTTGTCAATTTCGTGCAATTTGGAATCAATTTGTCAACTTCACGAAATTTGGTACAATTTGTTGATTTGGAAGACACATTGCCTGCATACGATTCGACGGAGCCATCAGTGCCGGCAGAATGGTCTCGTCTCCCGTTTTCAGTACATGCAGAGTGCACCAGCCCCGTGTCGTGATAGGTTTGTGACCGAGGGAGTGTCGACTACGCCGGCAATTTTGCGCCCACACCAACTCCCTGCAGAAGGCGGTGTCGTCACTGGGACCACGTCACATGGTGATGAGATGTTGACCCGGCCGAACGACGCAAGCCTGGGATAATTCACGTCAAATGAGTGCGCTCTGAGCCAGCCGCGTCGTGCAGGAGGCAGCTTACACAAGACCAGTGAGAAAGCCTCAGGAAAAGACGAACGACTACAGGAAGAAAACGGGAGAGAGTGAGAGAGTGAAAGAGTGAGAGAGTGAAAGTGAGAGAGTGAGAGAGTGAGGGAGTGAGATAGTGATAGAGTGAGAGGATGAGAGAGTGAGAGAGTGATAGAGTGAGAGGGTGAGGGAATGGAGAGTGAGTGAGTAGGAGAGAGCGAGTGAGTAAGATAGAAAATATATTGAATGTCATATACGTAATCTCATACACGAGCCGACGTCTCTCAGAAACTTACCGTATCTCTGCGCTGTTCTGCAAGTTGTTTCACTCATTGCAATGGTATAAACCTAGTCAATTTTCACCTATCAAACAATAGGTGTACCAGCTCAATAAGCACGGTAGCACTGCTATTAAAAAGCCAGGTTCCGCTGAGCCAAGTTTTCAACACAGGGGCAATGGGTTGAAAGTGTGTTTGCAATGCGACTTTTTCAGCTGACTAGGTTTCTTAATTCGTATTTACTAATATTGCATTGCACAGCCTATTCGACACACGGCTTCTTTTGTGAATTCGTCTTCGATATTTTACTTAATTTACTCGTACTCGCCTTTAAAAATCGAGAATTGGTAGGTATGCTTGAGATTTAGCGTCAAATGCACATTCGCAGAAGGAAATGTGTATTATGTTTCAGGCGTTTAGAGCTGAAATGGTATCGGAAACTTAGTACAAGCTCGATCGTGAAATTGCATATAACCATTCAAGGAAATACTTTGTACAATTCAATTTGAAAAAGATATGCGTGAGATCACTAGCGGATCCAGGGAGGGGCCATTCCGGCCATGCACCCCCCCCCCCCCCGAAGCGCTTAAAAGGGAGGGCCATAGTGTGTTTTGGCCCCCCGAAACCAACGGAAGTAAACTAAATTCAACTGCAGTAACCTTTGCCGAGGTTAAAAAATAGCGTCGGAATGAAAGAATCTCCAATTTTAAAGGTATTTTTTATAATTGTTTGGAAGCCAATATAGTAGCATAATAGATTCTGACACACATCGAGGGTTCCATGCTGCTCAAGTTCTACTTACAGCAAGAGTTGACAAAATCGGATCCATCAGTGTGTACACGTGCACGAACGTTGACGTGGTACAAGACGTTGAACGTGAACGTGAACGTTTTGGTAAACAAGAACAAAAATCCGGTAACTTAGAAACGGTGCAGGTAAGCTATGGCCCCTACACAGGAAATTATGTTGTCATTAATTATTATTTAAAATGGGCCCCTTTGCCAAATAGTTGTCGAAATCCGGTGCCTTTAACCAAAAATAGTGGGAGAATGGGCACCCTCCAAATCCGTTCGACCCCTCCCCTGATGCAATTCCTAGGTACACCACTGGGGGGGGGGGGGGGGGCTCACGCCGAAAACCGAAAGTTGCCCCCCCCCCAAACCGGTGGGCTAGATCCGCCAGTGCTTGAGATTAAGAGAGGAGAGCATTCTTCTGCCGCCATTTTTACCGCCTTTCCTATTGACTCCTATTGGCTACATTTCCCCGTTTCGCACCGAATTATAAATCATATCAATGGGGTCTGAAAGCTACGATTTGGCCACCAGGGCGGCGCTGTACGCAATGGTCACCCGACGAGGAGGCGTCGGCCATCTTTGCTGTGCATTTTGCGTGGGGTTGCCGGGAGTCGGTGTTGGCATGTGGCTTTTATTAGGGTTGCAAGTCATTTAGGCCAAGGATTTCGGAAATATTGTGTTGAAGAAGGGTTGTTCATGGGTTACAGTGTGCCAGGAACTCGCCAATTATCGGACTCTGGCCACTAGCTTGGGTAGAACATACGCGTCTGAGCTGGCAAGTGCTTTGCTATTGACTGCACGTTACGGTGGTAGCTACTAGGCGCAATTATGGACTTGAATAGTGATAGGGATTTTTATGGGAGTTTCACAACACCTCAACTTTCAAGCTTATTAAGGGAAAGACATGCATCCACAAAGGGCAGGAAGGAAGAGCTGGTCCAGAGGTAAGAGATCTCTACCCACCTACTGTTAAAAATGCATGTGCTGGCTTTTGGTGAGATTTGTTGGGTGAGTGTGGGGTGTGGGTGTTGTGTATGCATGGGTGCATGTGATATGTGCATCTGTGTGTGTGTTTGTGTGGGTGATTTTCCTTATTCTCTTTTTACTAACGACTCTAATCTGAATCAACAGGACCGAGATAAGGAAAGGGTAATGTTTTGTTATAATCAGGACCAACTTTTTGGCGTAATTTTTACCCGACAATAGGTACTTAAGGTAAGGTAAGGTAAGCAGCATGGGTGGAGAATATGCTGTGGCCACCTCAACCATGGCCAGGGTAACTATGGTAACTTTTTTGGAGTCCTTTTTGCAGGAGGTTGCAATAAAATTTTACAATAAATTAATGATGCATTCACAAACAATATGTGCATAATATTTGTGGATGCATTTAATAATCTTTAAGCTAATATAATATTGCTTCCCCATACCTCAACCTACTTAGATAACTGTTCCTACCAGGGTTGACCAGTTTTTGCCACAGGATGGTTTTTACTGGTATAAACCGGTATAAACCAGTGGTGTTGACTCATTTATACTGGTATTAACCACTTTATACTGGTAAATACTGGTAAATACCAGCCATGGTTTCTGCCACTGACATGACATAAACTAGTTTTTACCGGTATTTTGCCAACCCTGGTTCCTACATTTCCACAGCTTTCCTACAGGCGTAGTACCTACCTATCATGGATCCATTTTTCTTATAGTTCTTATCTTTGTCCTTACAGTCAAACAATAGTTGTTTTTCAAATCAATTTTCTGCCTTCTTACCTTGCAGTCTGCTGGAAACCTGATAGATGGATCACGTTTATGGCAGCCGGGAACCGCACATACACCCATACTTCTGGCTTGCTTCTCCTAATTTCTAGCGCATTAATGGTAAATATTCCAGCAAACTAGACGTGTCTGAAGTACATTCAACATAATTAAATACGCGCAAACAACATACGCTGCTTACAAAATGTACAATAGGCTTTTTAAATATAAAGATTCTGCCCTCCCTAACCCACAAAACATAGCGCTTTAGGTTCGCCAAAGGTCCCCGCGAGATGTGCACGTGCGCTTTTAAAAAGAAACGCTTTCAGTGGAGCAGCTGCCGTACCGATTACCAGCCTGACTGGGAGTGTGGGTCCCTGCACGGTACTGTGTACGCTTGAAGTGGAGCAGCTGCCGCACCGATTACCAGCCTGACTGGGAGTGTGGGTCCCTGCACGGTACTGTGTACGCTTGAAGTGGAGCAGCTGCCGCACCGATCACCAGTCTGAATGAGAGTGTGGGTCCCTGCACGGTACTGTGTACGCTTCCATGTGGCGATGGCGAATGTAAATGTAGGGCTCCCTGAGACTGAAACCAGAAAACCGGAGCGACGCAAGTAGCTACACGGTTCGATCAAGGCAGAGATCAAGGCAGAGACCATGAATTGTGATGTTGGCCTTTATGAAACCGAATGCTCCTTGCCCGCTATGCATAATCCTGAGCTGGGTCTTCATTTTCACATTTTCCCGAAGATGCCTATTTTTATTTTCTAGCTGAAGGGCTCTTTGCCTTCCTCAATCTATGGATGTAGCAAGGAATTGTTCAAGAGGGCAGGGTGTGGATTTTGCGAAGGTGGCCCGGAGTACGCCCACAAATTGCAAAATTCCCTGATTCTAGGCAACTTATTTCGAAAAGGGCCCGTTTGTCACAAAATATAGGAGGCCCCCAGGATTGCAAAGGAGGCCCTCAGGATTGCAAAGGAGGCCCCCAGGATTGCAAAGGAGGCCCCAATACGGGAAGGGAGACCTCAGAAAATGAGAGAAGGCCCTAAGACGGAAGAGAAAGCCAGTGGATATGAGATGAGGTTTCGGAGACGTAAACGCAGTCCCCGAAACGGGTAAGGTGCCACCAAGATAGAAAAGGATAATCCAGAAAAGTGGCAGGAAGCACCTAATTCGGAAGAGGACGATATAAGATTGGAAAGAGACCCTATGATGCACGAGGAAGCCCCTAAAATAGGAGAGAATGGCCATTAGATAAGAGGGATGGCTCCCAGGCGAGAAAGAAGGCTTCAAGACGGGTAAGAAGGTACCCAGGAAATGACAAGGTAACTGAGATAGGAAAGGTTGCGTGTAATTTGGAAGAGGAGCCACCTAAGAGAGAACAGGAGTCCACCAGGAGATAAGAGGCCAACCGTAAAATGGGAAAAGATAGAATCAAAACGCGGAACAGGAGGCCCCGAAGACGTGAAAAGGAGGCCCCTAATTTGAAAAAGAAACCCTCCAAAAGAAAAAAGGAGGCCCCTGCCGGACTCGAGAGGAGTCCCTCGAGATGGAGTAGGAGGTCTCCAGGGCCGAATGAGGCCCCGACGACCGGAAGGAATTCCCAGGAAATGAGAGAAGGCCCCTAAAATGGGAGTGGTAGGTAGCAGGTATGGAAGGAGGCGAGGTTTGCAAAATTGAAGATCCCCTCAAGACAAGCTTTGCGAGGACAAAGGAGGAGGCCCACGAGGCGTGGCAGGAGGCCCCTAATTTGGCAAAGGATGCCCCTGGAACATGAGAGGAAGTCCCATGCCATGTTAAAGGGGCCCCAGGATGTGGGAGGAGGTCCTCCAAAACGGGAGAGGAGGACCATTGAATATGGAGGAGGGTAGGACGGACGAGAAGACGTCCAAAACCGGTAAAGAAGCTCCAGGAAATGAGACGAGACCCCTAAGACGCGAGAGGAGGTCTATAATTTGCTAGAAGCACCTGAAATGGCAGGAGTCGTGCCGGGGTACTTGAAAATCACGACATGGGCCCAAAAAGATCCGGCCGGGGCCCCTGAAAATCTCGCTGAGCCTATGGATACAAAAAATTCACGCCCGGATCATGAAAATCACGCTAGGGGCACGATAAGTCGTACCGTTCCCCAACAGTATCATTTGGACACAAATGAAGCCGGGGCAACGAAAAACAATCCGGACATGGATAATCACTCTTGGGCCCCAACAATGACACCAAAAGCATCCAAAACGTATTGGACACCCACAAAGTATCGAGGTCGCTAAAACTCGCGCTAGGGATCCAAGCAAATGACGTCGGGACACAACAGATTACATTGGACTAAAAAAGTCGCGTCGCAGCCTTTGAAAATCTCACTGGGGACCAAAAAAGTCGCGCCTGGACCCCAAAGGTTGCTGCTGCCCCAAAAATCAATTATCAACCGGAATGTCACTCTGCGCCCAAAAAATCGGGTCAAAGTCCCCGTAAAACCCGTTGGCCATTGGAAAAATAACGTGTCAGGGTACCGAAAAAATCGCACCTGGAGACCGAAGAATCGTACCAGGACCCCAAAATATCACATAAGGACCTATATAAAAAATAGAACTCCTTCGGTGGCCGCAGTGACATATCAAAGGGGCAAATGGCCCCTCCCTCCTAAGAGGGATATGTTCCCAAGAATCGAGCCGAGGCCCTCAAAAGTCGCGCTGGGTCCACAAAAATTCGCGTCGGTCCACCAGAATTCGCGTAGGGGCTCAAAGTAAATACGTCGGGCCCCAGAAAACTCGCTCCGAGGCACGAAAATCTGCAACAGGAACCGCCAAGATCGCGTTGGGGTCACAGCTAAGTACAACGCGCCCCGGAAACTCGAACCGGTCCCACCAAATTTCGCGCTCGTACCTACAATTCGGTAGTACCAAAAATTTCGCGCTCGGACCCAACGGTAGTACCAAAAATTTGGTCTGGGCATAAAAAATTAACGTCGGAGCTGCCAACAATTGGCGTCTATGACCCCACATAGGCACCGTGTGACCCCCAAAGTCCCATCGGTATCCGAAAAATAAAGCCGGAGCCCTCCAAAATCAGGAGGGATTGCAAAAAAGCCCGGGTCAGGACAATGGTTCTGGAGCACCGAACATGTCATCAGATGCCTTGACAAATCGCGTACGGCATCGAAAAACATACCGGAGCTCGAAGAAAATCGAGGTGAGATACAAAAACATGGCACGAGGGACTCGAAACATCAGGGCGGGATTCGGAAGTTATAGAAAATTCAGAAGAGATCCACAAAAATCGCGTTGAGCCCAGATAACTGGCGTTGGGTCCCCGAACCACGCGCCTGGGCGCGATAAGTCGCGCTGGGACCCAGAAAAAAAACGCACCGAAGCCTCAAAATCGTACTGGGGCCCCACAAATGTGCGTCAGAAGCCCCAAATAAACACAGCGGGACCCTAAGAGCACAACGGGGACCGAAAATGCGACTGGCCCTTCAAAGCGCAGTCTCGTAAAAAGCGGCAGGGTCCGAAAACATGCGTTGTAGCCATAACTATATACACGGGAACACAAAAAAAAACCAAAAAAAAAACACCGGAAGCTCTCAAGGCACACAGGGGCCATATGACCGCACAAGGGCCTGAAAAGAGGCTGGGGCCGCAAAAAGCAACATGATCCCAAAACGAACAAAAATACCGGGCACTAAGTAAACACATCGAGATCTTTGAAAGCGCCCCGACAACTAAAAAAAAAAATTCGGTGCGCAAAAAAGCAACAAAACCCTAAAACGAGCAGGGGTTTCGAAAATGCGTTGGGCCTCTAACAAAAATGAATTGGAGCCTTAAGACACATCCGTAGACGAAGAAATACGAAACGGGTCCAAAGAAGTACACTCAGGCAGGGCTTCGGTTCGGTAGCCAACCTGGAAGCATGTTTAATCAAAGATATGAGGTGCATCAAAGCTCAGCGGGTATCCGCAATTCTTCACCATAAAGTATGGTAAGAAGGGAACTAATGATCGAATTTAATTAATCGAATTTTCGCAGCGAACGCCCATACGAAGCATTTTATCACGTCAGATATGGCGCAAGTCTATCATGTGGCAGCAATTAACAAAGCGTAGGAGGCCCAGCAGAATCCGTAGCATCGCACGAAGTGTGGCGAATGCGCCGAATGCGCAAGATGGGTGTGCACGTGCACTAACGTTGGCGTCGTGGCGACCGGGCACTATGAACTGGAATGTCTGAAATAGGAAAATTTTACATTTTAAAGTGATTTGTGCAGGTGTAATTTCAGCAGTGCGAGGTGACTTATCAAGGAATACCAAAAGAATACATTTGAACAGGTTGTGGGAGCTAGGGTAGAAATCCGACGAATCAGAAGCGATAATGGTAGGTTAGGCCCCTCCACAGGATAATTCAGTTGATCACTAATTATTTTATTTAAAAAGTTCCCCTTTGACAAAATAGTGGTCGAAATCGGAAAACATTATTCAGTAGTTGGACCCCTCCAAATACGTTTGCCCCCTCCCCTTGACGCAAATATAGGTGCGTCACTGGGCTCCCAATAATTTTCAGAAACTTACGCCCATGGAGCAAAGCCAACATTGCGGGAGTAAATTCCCCCTCACAAGCATACAAAACAACACCGATGCCCCATATTAAATGGGAGGAATGATGTTTTAAAATGTATTTTATTCCTACAAAGTTGTCTTCTGTGATTACAGCCTGCATGATTAGAGCTTCCCAGCTTCAGTACCTTCTCAACGACATAATTTACAAAACGGTACAGCACAGCGATAACCATGGGCGTGACGGCGTGTAATTCGAAGGTTTTGCATTATTTATGCATTGTCATTGTTACATTGTTGCATTGCCATTGATGCATGGTTGTTCAATGCTTGTTCTTGCTGTGAATTTATTCGCGGAGTATTTATTATTTTAGCTTCTGTGCCAAGTGCCTTGAAGCCAGCACCAAATGTTATGAAAAAAATTAATAAATCCCTAAGATGACGATCAGAAAACCAATTCAATCCACTTCTCGTTGTCACCTTCGCGAAATTGTAGTCCTGGGACTGAGAAATGATCGTTTAAGTTTGTTTATGAGATCAAGCTGGTGGGAATGACTAACAGTAGTGATGAACCTAGCTATATTCAGTTAAACTTGGTGAACAAAGAAGTGGGATCAATGGGAGATATCTTTAAGATATGCTCAGCACGAGCCCCACCAGCTCGCTACAATCTAGAGGCCAGCGGGAAGATTCCTCTCGTCGATAAAGCATAAAGATATTGGTTTGTTTTGGCACGGAGGTATTTATCTACATTTGCTTATTTATACCCTGATATGGCTCGGTTCTCAGCGAAAAAAAAAGATTCTTCCTATTGCGCTTTGCGTAAATTATATACCATGCCAAGAACAAACAAGACATCAATATGAAATCATGTTCCCATTCGGGAACCATACTAAGAGCCTAAAAAGCATGAGGAGGCCCTAACACAGTGGAGGCCCCTTTTCGGGGAGCAGGAGGCCCCCTATCAACATTGCCCCCCCTGGAAGAATTTCGTGGCGACGCCACTGCACAAAATATAGGTTAATTGAGGGTCCGGATCGTCGAATTCCCCACGCCCTCAAATTGTAGGCAAGCACTGCAGTGTTATAGACTAGGAATGCAGACAGCCTAAGCATGCATCCATATGCAGGATGTCAACATTCTCTTGGATAGGACATTGATTCAGCATTGGATAATTGGTAAGCAAATGCTTGCAGGGGCTCGCAAACGATCGTAAGGGTCAGTACAGTTCGTGAGGACCTGTAGACTTTCTTGAGAACCCGTAAGGCAGTATCTGGCAGGCGCTTCCGCCACCTCAACTGTCCCTGGCGCACCTGCAACACTGAGCTGCAGAAGATGATGGCAGAGTGCGACAGGGCGCTCCAAGCCTGGTGAGACCTCAGCACATCTGATCCCCGGCTGACCTGCCGCCTTCGGAACTCGCTCGGGACCGTCTGATCAAGTGGCGTCGAGACTTCCTCAGCAAGAAGCTACTGCAGTTAGATCGAACTGACATACAGGTGAAAACTGAAGGCGTTTTCTAGCTCCGTCCAATCCACCGACCGTGACGCAAACCATCGACAGTGCGGCCGGGCAGCGCGGGGCGGATTACTTCAATGCCTCCTTCTCATCCGTAGGTGCCGCTTCGAGGCTGATCTGAGACGACGTGGCTGCCGGTCGTGTCTCCAGACAGCCAATCGTTTTCTCAAGTGCATCCAGGTCTCGACCGCTTCCGCAGCTGGCCAAAACTGTGAAGCAGATGAACGCTTCGGGGTCGCTCGGCCTGGATCAGGTTCGTCTAAGTGCGGTTAACCCCTGCTGCCAGACCATCGGCCAGTGCTTGATGCGCATTGTTGGCGTGTCTGTGACCATCGACGCCTTCCCCGACA